>BPUM01000367.1:0-66479 GCA_020521455.1 Prunus kanzakura
AAGACAATTTAATACAGGGGGAGCCGGGGGCACCAGGTTACCCAAGGCCGTGCCTATTAAGGGAACCTAGCGATTGGCGCAATTTATTTCCTAAAGTTGTTTGGGCACGCCGCGCCTCAGAAAACTCGGCCGTGGGCACCGACGGCCATGACACCAATAAACTATTAAAGCAGAGGGTTCGATTCCTTCAAGTTATCGGGCAACGTGGCCGAAAGAAGAAGGATTACTCGCAGATGACGCCCGGGAATCCAGAAAATCCAAAACAGTCGAGACTCGACGTCTACAACTCGGCGCAAGTTCAAAAGAAAATGGCGCCGAGGACCTACGACAAAAAAGTCAAGAAGAAGAAAGGAGGAAAGTAGGCAGACGGGCTAGACATGAGGCGCGACCATCATATAGAGAAGGAAAGTATACATTTAGTCTTTCAGAAAAGAAGGCCCTTGCCTTACATTTAGATAAAAGGGTCATTACTTACAAAAAGAGAGAACGGCCAGTCACTAATAACATATACATATATTAGTCTGTGGTCA
This sequence comes from Prunus kanzakura, assembly GCA_020521455.1. Classification (NCBI taxonomy): domain Eukaryota; kingdom Viridiplantae; phylum Streptophyta; class Magnoliopsida; order Rosales; family Rosaceae; genus Prunus; species Prunus kanzakura. Next base: position 531 of record BPUM01000367.1, read on the forward strand.
TAAACGAAAGAGAAAATATATATGTAAATAAAATAAAATGTATGTGTATGGCTAATTATTACATCCCAAAAATATTCAAAAAGGGCAGCCGCTCGCCGCACGCCTAGACCCCTTCGCTGAACATCCCCCAGATCAGGCAGGTGATCCTTCTCCAAGCGATGTCCCCGCCGTCAATGTCCGCCTGCCATCTCGCTCGGATCAGCTTCCGCTCGGCCAGGGCCTTCTTCGTCTCAGTCGCTGCTTTAAGAATTCGCTTGGCCGAAGACATCAGCTCGTTCCCGGTGGCGACCGCGCCATCTCGGCGTTGGAGTATGAGATCTCGACGGGCCTGGAGCTCGGCAATCTGGGCCTCAACCTGCGCAAGCTCTTCATTATCCCGTTGGACAACGAGGTCATTCTCTTTCAATCGGGCCATTGCAGGTTGGACTTGTTCTTTGATCTCCACCAGATCCTACTCGAGCGAGCTCCCTTCGGCCATCCTCGTAACAGCTTCAACATACAAGCCGATCATTTCCTCGCCTTCGGCTAGACGGGCTTGCAATTCATCCAGCTGAGCCGAGTCTAGCAGACCAAGCGCCATAGCCGTATCCAAGCAGGACCTAAACTCCATGATCGCCCCGGCGGCGGTCATTTGATGAACTCCAAGGAGAAGGAACTCTCGGAGCCGCTCAACGACGGTCTTGGAATCCTCGTCCAGGGGAGCCGAGGCCGAGCTACCTCCTTCTTCATGGAGGCTGGCGTATAGCTCCTCGAGATCATCGGAGGAGGTGGCCTCCTGGGCATGAGAAAGAAGTTGGGTGAGAAACAGCCCGCTAGGACATAAGGAGATAACAAAAGAGAGGGCTGAATACTCACGGCGAGCGAAAGATCGGTCATAACCGCCGAAGTGGTCCGCAGGAGACTCGGCACGCTCACGACCGTGGCTCCAGTTACCTCTGGTTGGGCCACAACGATCGAATCCTGGGACAACGGCGCAAGAGGCATGGTCGCAGCGACCGTGGATAGCGGCGGCAGCGGCTGGGGAGGCTGGAAGCGAAAATTCGGTCAAGAGTATAGTGCAAATTCTAAAAAAGAACAATGAAGATAGGTATGAGGAAAGCGGACTCTTACCGAGCGGAAGGCAATGCCGCTTGGGCGACAAGGAGCGGACGGCAATGGCTCAACAGGCACGTCCGCAACGGCCTCTTCGGCAGCCTCCTCAGCGGCCTCTTCGATGTCCTCTGTTGTGTCGATTCAGCTGCACCAAAATGGATTCAGCTGCATCCTCAACTTGTGATACTCGCAAGTGCATGAGCCGTTCGGTAGTATAGCATATGTAAGTGCGAGGTCGATCCCACGAGGATTGGTGATTGAATGATCCAATTTGTTTCCCCTACACAAAATAGAAATGAAAAAAGAAAAAAATAAAAAAAGAAAAGAAAAAAAGAAAAAACTCAAGCAAATAAGTTCCCAAGTTCAATTAGATTAACGGATTGATTCTAGCTCAAGTATGATTAAGCCATGGTGTTTGGTCATAACCTTGTGTTCCTAATTCCCTAATTTGATCATTTGTTGTCTAACCTAAAATTAAGCATTAGGAACCCATTAAGCATAGAAGAACAATTTAAACAACCAAGCATGTATCTAATCCCTGTTGTCGAATGTCCATACATACTCTTCCTATTCATAGTTCAATTCGAATTAAAGCATGGTGTCTACTCTTAATTCAAACCAAGATAGCTAACATGCAAGCCTAAATGGTGATCAATTATTCAAACTAGCATATTAACTTATAAGCATAATGAATAAGAACAAAAACCATAATTGAAACTTGGAAACTAATTAAACTTGAATACTTAAGAAAGAATGTACATTACAAATAAAATTAAAGTAGAACTTGAAAAGTTGAAGGAAAATTTAGTAAAATCATTTTGCTACAACAATTGACAACTTGAAAGGAAACTAAGAGAATTTGAGGGAGAGAAGGGAAGGGAGCTCTAGAGAAGTGTTTGAGAGCTCCCCCCTTGGGGTGTGATTTATGAAGCTTGAAGACTTCTCTATTTATAGGGCTAAGAGGGAGGAACATCATGATGAAATTCAACACCACCATTCCTTCTTTAATACAACCCATAACTCCCACCTCATCTTGTCTATGTTAGTGTGGTTGGAATCAATTCCATCCCATACTTCTTTTGCTGCACTCTAAGCTTTCTTCGCATGGGATTATCAAAGGTGTTCAATTTGTGGCTGCCTTTTGCTGCCAACCCATGTGGGTTTTCTTCACCTTTGCTTGCTGAAAAAACGATTTTTCTGAACCTGATTTTGTGTAGGAAGGCCATAGGTTTCAAAACGTATCCAATGGGGCTGAAATTTGGATATGTTATACTAGACACCCATTGGAACAACTTCTATGAAGAAAGTATTCCCATTGGAGCAGTAGAAGTGTACGTTTTGGCCACTGCAAGTTGGCTGCCGAAACAGGGACTGGAATTGACTTCATTTCATTTCTTTTCTTTCTTTTGCTTCACATGCATGCACATGCTTTCTCTTTAATAGCTCCATCATGTACCAACTTGCTCCTTTAGAATTTCATAGCTGGAATGCCTCCCTACTTCACTCATTACGTTGGGTAAAAAGTCAGTTATAGCTAGGGTAAGGCACATGGCAAAAAAGCTGGCAGCTGCAAATTCTGCTGAGCAAGGTTGAGTGTTGGACGGGTTAAGCACTCCACATATGTCCAATTGGGCTGAAATTTGGATATGTTGTACTAGACACCCATTGGAACAAGTTTCATGAAGATCATCACCTCATTCGAGCCCCATAGCATGCTCATCCAAGGCCAAGAAGTTGACCTACGAAACTGGGCTGGCAAGGAGTTGTAGCCAAAATGAGTTTGTGTTTAAGCTCTTCTTCCATTCACCCAAATCGGGCCTTAACATGCATGAATTGCATCATTTCCTATCCAAAGCCATCATTGTTACCTAAAGCTCAGTGAATTGAAAGATAAACACAAAAGAATTAAAAGCACAAGTTTAACTCAAAAACATAACCAAACATAAGCTAGAAGGGTACGAAATGATATACAATTATGAACCGATCAAATACCCCCAAACCTAGATTTTGCTAGTCCTCGAGCAAAAACAACACAAAAACAAAGTTAAAACAAAACAAGAAGTTAACTAAACCACTTCCGCAGGTAACTCGATTGCATTGAGCGAATGCAACAAGCCTTTAAACCTCTAGGCATCCCTAGTAGGAGGAGTTGTGTCTCCTGAGGGTTTAACAGAAACGATACCCACAAACGTTTTACTAACTCTACAAAACAAAGTGGTTAGAAAACTTATTAGATTTGTTAGTCCTTAAGCAAAATAAAAGAAACACAAAAACAACAAAAATAATTACAAAAACAAAAACAAAAAATAAAAAAGTAAAAATAAAACTCAAAACAATCTTTCCGAACATTTTCTGAAAAGAAATGACTCATGCACATGACTCAAAAGTTAAAAGCTCAATTTTAGACATTATTTACAAGGCGGCAAAGTTCAAAACACAACATGCTCAAAGTGTAGTAGTGTGATAGCCAAATGCAACAAATTCCCCAATCTTAGTTTTCACACAATTTCAAAAATCATACCAAGCACAAAAGCAACTTCAAATCTCACCAAAGTTGTCCTCTCACAAATGAATCACTCAGAAGAGGGCTACAATGCAACACTCAGTTATAAACATGAGATTAGAGTTAAATCATACGGGACTTAACTCAAAAATAGGAAGATGAAGAACTTGCATTAATATATGATCTCAAGAAGGATGCCAAACACTTAAAAGTAAGAAAATGCATGCAATTCAACCATATGACATTTAAGATCAATTTAGGTCTTTATTATAGGTTGTAATGGGGCCAAGGGTGTAATGTGAGTGAGAAATGAAAGGTATGGATAATACAAAGTCCAAGGAACTCAAAATGTAAGAGCATAAAATAATAGTTTACAAGACTTCGAATCATCACGATTAGATTTTTTCTTTTACATGATCAAAACTCCTTATACCTTCATTTACAATGGTTTACACTCCTTTCCAAACAACAATTATTTTTGAAGGCCCAAAAATGAATTTTCAATCAACCACCACATAATTACAACTTTTTTTTTCCTTTTCTTTCACCAATTGAGTGAAGTTCTCTTTTTTTTTTTTTTTTTTTTTTTCTTTTTTTTAATGTAATATCCCTTCCCAAACTTAGCATGAAAAACACATCCAAATTAGAGCTCATGAGTTCCTTAGAAAGGTAAATATTAGTTTTTCGGGCTAAGGTGAGGAAATATAATTGGTAAAATGAAAGAAAAGGTTTACTTGTAGGCTCAAAATGGTTAACAATGGAAAATCATGCTTAAGCATGCATAAGGTTAGCTTGAAAGGCACAAACGATCCAAAGAGGGCCTTAATATCACTTCTTAAATGTCATGAAATCAAATTGCATAAGAATGAATGACTTTTAAGTGTTCAACCAAATCAATGAATAATGAGATCAAACAACAACTTTGATGACAAGAAAATAAGAGTATGTGTATAACACTCATGAAATGAAGCACAAGGCTCAAAAGCTCACATTATATGGTTATATAAGTCTAATTTATGCTTGATACAATTTTTTGGGTCATGCAAATTCTTTAATTGGAAAATTATGAAACAAATGGCAAGTGCAAAGAAGTTTTCAAACATATCATGCTAGAACGATGCCAAATTATTATTTTATTTTATTTTTTTTACAATAAAAATTTACAAGGAAAAAAAAAAAAAAATTCAATTTTCATTTAAGTCATGCAAACATTTATCACAATCTCATCATAAGTGTTCGGAAAGTGACTCAAAACAAAACAAGACTCAAAATATAGAAAAAAAGAAAAACGAGCAAGAAATTAAATTTTTTTTTTATTAATAAATTTAAGAAAAACCAAATTTACTTGCTAAACTCCAATACCCCCAAACCTAGAAATGAACATTGTCCTCAATGTTTAAAAATTAGGAACAAGCAATGTCATAACAAGAAATGAAAGGTACTAAAGTAAATATAAATCACACAAAAAAAAAAACACAAATAAAATAAAATAATTACAAAATAAAAATTACAAAACAAACAAACAAATTAAAAAAAAAAAAAAAAAAAAAACGAAACAGTAAAACACTCGAAACAGAAAGCCCTAAACAAACAGTCTTACGCAAACCAAAACCCAAACGATTGAAAGCTCAACCCAAAAGAAAGTTAGCCCACTTTGAAACCTAAACAACGGTAAAAACTTGACCCACAATGAAGTCCGAAGCCCACATGTTAGTTATTATTTTTATTTTTATTTTTTTTATTTTTTTTATTTTTCTTAAGATGACACGTGAACTGAGAGCGCAAAGGCAGGATTTCTGAAAAGAGAAAATGTGGTCCCTAAAGTCGTCTCATGGTTAGTCACGGGCAGCAAGCAGGAACCACGTGCCGACAGATAGAAGCGCCGCAGATTTCACAAGCGGAAATTACGGGCTCATGGAAAGGCGCGAAGACTTTTCTGAACGCGTCCGTTCAGAAAAGGCACGTCGTGATAAATGAGTTGGGTATGGTTGGAAAGCGAGAAGGTTGTGGGACTCAAGGAATGCTGGAGATTCAGAAAATGCTCAGACGCTGCAATGGCTAGGGTTTGTCAAAGACTATGTCTATAAAAGAGAAAGAGAAAGAGGGGGGAAAACACACAACTCAGAAACACACAAAAGAGAAAAGAAAAAAGAAAAGAAAGTGAGAAATCAAATGGCCTCTTCCTACCCATTTTCGTTGGATCTCAACCTAGCTCCACCGACTCAGACACGGGGCCAAGCAGCGGCACCAATATGGATGCCCTACTTTGCCTCCGCACGGGGGCCTGTGACAGTAACTGACTCAATACTCCTGGACAACGATGTTGCCATTGGAGTGGCTAGAAATTTAGTGACTCCTAAAGATATACGTGTGCTGGGGACAAGGGATGACAACCGGGTCGTGAGCGATGCCCTGGCACTAAGCGTGCAAAGTACGGCAACAGTTGCAAGTTTGGGTCATCGCCTACTTGCGAAGTCCCATGAGGTAGAGGTGCTGAAAAGTCAGTTGGCGGCGGAGCGAAGTATGGTTGAAGAGTGTCAGAGTGCTATAAAAAGCTTGAAAAGGGAGAGGGCAAGGATAGTGGAGGTGAATCGACACCAGCTAGAAGTATTGCGGGACGAGAATAAAAACCTATCAAAGATGATAGAGTTGTACTCTCGCGACATGCGAAAGCAGCTGGAGGACCTAGACCGACCGGGTAAACGTGCGATCTTTGTGGCTGCCTTTTGCTGCCAATCCATGTGGGTTTTCTTCACCTTTGCTTGCTGAAAAAACGATTTTTCTGAACCTGGTTTGGTGTAGGAAGGCCATAGGTTTCAAAACGTATCCAATGGGGCTGAAATTTGGATATGTTATACTAGACACCCATTGGAACAACTTCTATGAATAAAGTATTCCCATTGGAGCAGTAGAAGTGTACGTTTTGGCCACTGCAAGTTGGCTGCCGAAACAGGGACTGGAATTGACTTCATTTCATTTCTTTTCTTTCTTTTGCTTCACATGCATGCACATGCTTTCTCTTTAATAGCTCCATCATGTACCAACTTGCTCCTTTAGAATTTCATAGCTGGAATGCCTCCCTACTTCACTCATTATGTTGGGTACAAAGTCAGTTATAGCTAGGGTAAGGCACATGGCAAAAAAGCTGGCAGCTGCAAATTCTGCTGAGCAAGGTTGAGTGTTGGACGGGTTAAGCACTCCACATATGTCCAATTGGGCTGAAATTTGGATATGTTGTACTAGATACCCATTGGAACAAGTTTCATGAAGATCATCACCTCATTCGAGCCCCATAGCATGCTCATCCAAGGCCAAGAAGTTGACCTACGAAACTGGGCTGGCAAGGAGTTGTAGCCAAAATGAGTTTGTGTTTAAGCTCTTCTTCCATTCACCCAAATCGGGCCTTAACATGCATGAATTGCATCATTTCCTATCCAAAGCCATCATTGTTACCTAAAGCTCAGTGAATTGAAAGATAAACACAAAAGAATTAAAAGCACAAGTTTAACTCAAAAACATAACCAAACATAAGCTAGAAGGGTACGAAATGATATACAATTATGAACCGATCATCCTCCTCGCCGCCTTCCTCGGCAGCCTCCTCAGCGGCCTCTTCGGCGGCCTCCTCGGTGGTCTCTTTGACGGTCTCCTCAGCAGGCAGAACTTCTGCGGACGCAATCCCAGCATCCAGCACCTCAACCACTTCCTCGGCAGTGGCCGCCTCCTCAGCCGCCGCCTCTGCGGCTCCCACCTCCTCGACCACCATCTGGGCAGCGGCCGTTTCTTCTACATACGGCACCTCGGCCGCAGCCTCCTCCTCGACTATCACCACGTCCTGAGGAAAGAACCAAATTACCAAAATGCATAAAAGGGGGAAGGGGAGGACCTAGAAAATAAAGAAGGGAAAAAGGAGGCCAAGGAGAAATACTTACGGCCACAGGGGGAGCTTCACGCACAATCACAGGAGGGGCTTCCTCCTCACCTCCGCCCTTCGAGAAAGCAAAAAGGGTCCTCTTCCTCGGCCACTGCAAGGCTGCCGTCTCAGCCACGGTACTCTAGGCCGGTGCGGCCTCAACCGTTGCGGCCTCAGTACTTGGCGCCTCTCGGCTCCTCTTGCGACTCGGGGTTGCATATACGAAGAGAAGAAGTAAAAAGAGAGATGAGGTAACCAGGGGTAAAAGTGGCTTAGAGAGGCCGGTGAAGAATAATGATAAATAAATAAAGTGAGCGAGGCTTACCAGCGACAGCGGTCGGTCGAGCCGGCGGGGAGGACGGCACGGTCCTGTGCGCCAGGGTCTTTTGCGCCCCCACCACGGCCGTAGCCCTGGGGGCTGGGGCCACGGCCGAAGCCACAACTGTCGCTCCAGCCGAAGGAGGGGTCGTCACCCTAGGTACGGCCGCGGCCGGGATGCTCGGTCGAGGAGGCCCGGCTGATACCTTCTTCACTTTGCTGCCCTTGGGGGTAAGAGGGTCCCAATCTGCATTCTTCAAAACCCCCCTCACAGCCTCTTCAACAGGCCGAATAAATCTGGCCGAGATACATTCCTCGTACCAGACCCTTCCATCTCCGTCATAGGCATTACGACGCAGCCAAGGTGTCAGAGTCAGGAAGGTCATCCCCCTTTGGAGCTGGAAGGTTATGCCAGCCACGCCGTGCTGCTGGGAGACATCGGCCCTCCAGGACGAGAGCCGGTTGGTTGACAAAGGAGGGAGTGGGGCCGTCTGGATTAGGCCAAACTGCCGCGCCACGAAGTTTGGCAGATAAATCTCGGCCCTGGCCTTGGACAAGCCGCAATGCAGGTCGCGCGAAACCAGGAAGGAGCCCCAGATCTCCTTCAGATCGTTCTCCGTCTCAACATCAGGAATGACGGAGAGGTCGTGAGTTAGGAACAGGGGGAACGCCCGAGTCAGGCAGACGCGGAACTGCGTGTCAGTTCTCTCGACCAGGCCATAGAAAAAATTGTAGAAGAGGGCCGAGGTATTATGCTTCCTGGGGGCTCGGGCAAATGCATTGGCCAGCGGCTCGGCGTCGCTGATACTGGCCACCGCCCTCAGCTCAAGGAAGTAAGCCTGCAGCCAGAACTGAAAAGCCCACAGCGGACCGTCGTGCTTCGGCTTCATCCCATCGGTGACGATGTCGTGAAGCGTGCGGTAGATGTGGCCGAGCAAAAATGGGCCAAGTGCTAGCCTACCGCCCTACGCTAGGTAATCGGCCAGGTGGGTGAACTCCAGGGTGACCTTGTTCGCCTGGGTGCAGAACACAAACTTGCACAACCAGTATAGCAAGAATGCAGCATGTTCGACCTCGCTGAGAGGGGCAATGGCGTCATCTTCGGCGCTGTCCTCTACGCCGAAGTTGCTGTAGAAGCTGGAGTAGTTGAGCATGTTCTTCGCCTTGTTCCCGACGACCCTAGTAAGAGTGGGCCACGTGGCCTTAAAACTCCCTTCCGCCTCGGGAGCAACGAGTGCGGCGTTCACTTCCACGCCAAGAGGGGACAGGCCGAACAAGGCGACCATGTCTAGAACGGTCGGCGTCATCATGCCGAACCGAAAGTTCATGGTGTTGGTGGCCGACGACCAAAAGCACAAGGCCGCGGCCAGGAGCGACCGATCCATGATGAGCGGCCGATCGAACAGCTTGATCAAGTGGTAGATGCCTTGATCTTTCCATTGCTGGGCGAAGAAGTGCTCCATCCTCGGCAGCCACTTTTCCCAGTCCGGGGTCACGGTTGGCCATTGCTGCTGCGGCCTGACAACGTTCCAATCTTGAAAGTCCCCCCCGTCAAAGGCCGAGAGGTCCACCAGATTGTTCTTCAAGTGCGCCACTAACCTCTCTGGCATTCCGCCATCGATAGAGGGGCCGAGGACGCAGGAATCAGTGGCAGCGCCGTCGTCATCAGTCCAGGGCGCAATGATGTTGGGGAGGACCGAGCCCTGGATGTCTCGGCAAATTGCCTCGAACTCAGTATGGAAGGCTTGGGACCGAGCTTCGACAGATGTGGAGGTACTTGAGGCCATTAAAGCAGATTTAAGATGAGTGTTTAAGGGGGAAATGCGAAAAAGGCGATGAACGTGAAGAACACTGGAAGAAAGTCCTGAAAAAGGGTGAGGGTTTGTAGGTTCTGGAAAGGGCGAAACTCAAGGGTAAAAGAAAGTCACGAGTTCAGGCAGGATTTTCTGGTAAACCTGGAGGTTCGAGAGCCTGGTAGGCTTGAAGGTTTGAGAGGAGGGTTTTGACAAAGCTTGGGCGTCTGAGAATTCTGAAAGCGTAAGGAGAAAGCGAGGAAGTCTGGGTTTTTATATTGGCGCTAGAATTCGAAACGAAAGGGCGTGCCTCTCTCGAGAGACGTAACGTTCTGTCAGCACGCTCAACAGGCGCAAAGACGTGTCAAAAGCCCAAAGGCCGTCGTTTCCTCTAACAAAACGAAGCAACGCCCTGGGCAATGATGGCCTACACGACGTGCTTGAAGCATTAAATGCGCCGACTGACCTGCGCATTTAATACACCAGTTGTCAATCACTTCAGAAGGAATGCTAAGGGTCCATCCCTTGGAATCCATTCGGCCTTTACCCATGCCGAGGCCGAAGAATCCAAGGATGTGGGGGCAATGTTTGTGCCTGATAAATCACGGCCATGAACTGATCGAAGGAGCCCCTTTTCCCCGGCCCTGGCACTCGCTCGTGAAGCTAAAATGCAGCGTTTTGCCAGGGTGCTTGGCCTTCCTAAAAAACAAAAGAAAAGTTGCTAAGGCATGATCTCCTCGGCCTAGATTATGGGCCGAGGCCGAGGCCGAACAAAATTACGGCCAAAGGCATTAAAGTCAGATCATCAAGTGGCAGCAGGGTCCCACGCTTCATTTAATGAAGTAGTGCCTCTGTTTATTGCAGCAAACCCACTGGCCACAAATTAGCATTTAATGCACGAGGGAAGGTGGGAAGTGACTGAAGTCAGGGATTGGCGACAGAAAACAGAGTGATTAGACGCAGACATTCTCACAAGAATTCTTGCAGCTTGAGAGATTGGGTGACTAACTATCAGAGCAATAAATGCGTCCCCACGGCCAGTTGCGCAGAAACCACGATTAGGGCGGCGGCCGAGATTCACCAGGATTTATGGGGTCACACCACCATGCTTCACGATCCCAAATGTCGATTGGACTACCCACTTGCTCTAATCAGACTCCACTATGCAGGATTTCAGCCTCGATTACTCATCTAGGGACTCTCCCTATAAATACAAGGCTCAAGACCACGTTCAAAGGGTTCAAACACCAAACCAAAACCTCCCACGGAGCAACTTATATTTTCCTGTAATGCACTTTCAATATCTTTACTTGCTTTCCTAGGAGTAGTGTTAGACTGTAAGGAAAATCCATTCATCAATATATCATACGACCCTTGATTTTCAAGGCGCCGGAGCACCATCTTTGTTATTCGCTCATTCACCCCATATATCATACGACCGCCGCTCACTGAGCAGCGCGCCGGAGCAACGTCCTAAACCCACCATCAACACCACCACTAAACGACCTTGTAGCTCAGGCCGTGAACCTGACAGCCGAGATTAGTTCCTCTCTCGGCTACAATCATTTGACTAGAAGTCAAGTCCAAACAGGCGCACCACTTAACCACTTCCATTCACATCAACAGTCTCGACGCACGGTAGGCCGTGCTGGCACACCCGCGCACAACCGCACCACATCCAAAAGCAGGAAGCCGCGTGTCAACGCATATCCCCTCGGCCCGGAACTCCAGGCCGTGAGATTTGTGCGGCAGACAAAGGGCAAGAGAGGGGTGACTGCCCAACTAAAAAAAAAAAGAAATTTTTTGGAAAATAGGCAAAAGAACGAATAAGCAGAGTGGACAATGGGTACCTCCTGGGCACTCTGTGCAGGATCAGCAACGGCAGCAGCAAGGTTCAGGCCATCAGTGACGTCAGTAATTTGCAAGGTAAGGGCAAAGGGTAAATAGGCAGCTCACGGAACAAGGAAACAAAAGAAAAACAGGACATAAGACGTGTCGGGTACCGATTCAATGCTGATGTGACGCGCGCTGTTATCAGTAAATCCAGAGAAAGCATTCGAGCCACCATGTTCTTCCGGGTAGTTGCTGGAATGCACAAATGCATCTTCAGCATGATCGTGGTGATCACCCTCACCAAAATCCTCACGAATGCCATCGATGTCGTCAACATCCTCTTGTTCCGGAACACTAGCCTCAGTCTCAGTGGCATCATCGCCATCACTATCATCATCAATGGTCACCACGGTGCCAGCTCCGGAAGCTGCGCTATTCCTTGCGTGAGCACCAGTGAATTTCGGCTGCCGGATGCGCATAGTACGACGTTTTGGAGACGTGTGTGGGGTCACAGGAGTTGTATCGCTCCTCTTTCTCTTCGGATTGGTCCCCATTTTCCCTTAAAAAAAAGAAAAAGAAAAATATATATAAATACATATGTATATATGCACACACACGTGTGACAAGTAAAAAAAAAGAGGGGGAAAAGAGGGAGAGGAAGCAAACAACTTGAAAGCTTGAAAGTAGTTGATACTTACTACAAATAGGGGTGCTTTCCGGTGCCTTGCCAGCACGGCCCTGGCTCTCGGAGGCAGTAGGTTCTGAAGGCTGTGGACGTGCTGGGGGAGTCACTTCTTTAGTTCGGGGAGGGCCGCTCGACACCACCTTTGGAATGAACCTTCTAGGTTTACCCGCGGTTCGCTCCTTCTTCGCGCTTGGCTCCTCCCGTTTTTGTTTACCTGACGCCGGTGTTGCCCCTTGCCCGGAACTGCAGGGACTCTGTTTTCTCGTTCTCTGTTTCGTCTTGGAGAACTCCCCGACAATGTCACCACTTTTAGAAATAAAGGGCAGGTTGCGCTTTACGCTTAAGGGAATTGCTTTCTCTTCTTATACTAGACCAACAAGGCGAGCGGTAGTCGGAGGCAATTTGTCACAAGGGGAGGATTGGAACTCGCGCAGGGAAGCAAGGCAACGGTTCCAGTAGGCTTGATGTCCAATGGTTATTAACCAAAACCAATCTGCATAAAGTTGGCATCAAATAGCCAACTTTTCAACCAAGGATCAACGTGGGCCAACCTTGGCCTTACCTTTCTTCCAAAAGATCTTTTATGGTCTTTCATATTGTTTAAAATTCCGAAGGATGCCCACAGCTCTAAAGACTCCAGCCGATTGGTCATTTTTGGAAACTCAGCGACTATTCTGATAAAAGCTCAGCACCGGTGACCCCTTTCTTTCACCATTCCAACTTCCATTGTTATTGAAGGAAACCCTTTAATTGGTGAATCTGCTTGCCATTCAATTTATTTATTATTTGGCTATTGTTGTTATAAATAACAATATTTTTACTTTGGATAGGCCTTTGGGTCTCCACTTGACTTGGTTTGAAATTGAGACCACTTGACTTAGCTTGGATTTGGAGACCACATCCAAACATTGCCCCCTTGATTCCTTGGCCTTCGATTTGTGAAAGGGTAAGTGAATCAAAATTCTTACGCGTTTTTAGCTTTCTCCGGATGTTTCAACTTCGTGCTTTATTGTAGCAATTTATGATGCTTTAGTTAAATCCATGTTTAGGGAGATACCCTAATCAATTCTTGAGAAATCTTTGAACTTCATAACCGTTAGAAAACCTAGGCATTATAAATACCAATTTGGCTCCAAACATTTCTCCATACTCAAAACTCCATTGCCATTGCTCTTAGAAAACTCTCTCCCACCAAACCTACACTTTGCTTCCTAGATTCACCATTTGATAGGCCAAAAACCATTCAAATCATCAACAAATCCGTTATTTTGCGAGTTTTCAAGTATGTTAAACTCTTTTCTGGTTGATATTGTTGTGATTTTGATGAATGGTGACCATTGGAAGCTCATTTTTTTCAACTTTTGAAAGTTTGAATGTTCTTCATGTTCTTGGCAAATTTTTGCTTTTTTGCCACTATATTTTCCTTGATTCAAATAATATTTGTGTTTGTAGGATGGATCCAGAGTTGAAGTCCATCATCTATCACTTGGCCAAGTTGAAGAAGGCCATGGTTGAAAGTGACCAACAACCCGAGGAAGCCTACGCCATCAAATTACAAGGTGATGTCCCAAGATATGTTCTTGGCCCTTTGTACCCCCTTCAACCTTTGGCTGAAGCTCTTGCAGATGGCCAAGCAGTGGCCTTGGGTCCCATATTTTTGGCCTACCTTTACAGATGTCTTCGTAATATTTTTTTGCCCAAACCCATGTCATGCAACCCTTCAGGCCCGATTTGCCTTTTTTAGCAGTGGCTTCAAGTTTACTTCCCGGAGTAGGGTCCAACCAATGTCACATTCCGGGGTGACTCGCTTCTAGGAAAATCGATTGCTAGCCTCCCTTTGCCCAAACACCACGTTGAGGATTGCTTCGGATTTTTTTACGGATGTTCGCAGAGGTCACCTAGTGAGTTATCCATGTGCTTGGATCATCGTTATTCGGGTTATTTGGCATTGGACCTTGCCAGTGTCCCCACACTTGGGACCATGGAAGAACAACGAGAACTTTGGGCAAGCATCTTAATCAGTCGAGATCTTCCTTATGGCCTTGCATTGAACAAAGGGAACCATTACCCTTGCGGCTACGAGGTTTATTATCCTACCGCCGTTGGTCGTCAGATCGGTTTCATTCAAGGTGTTCCATCTCCCATGGTTGAATCCCATAACTATTTCTCCTCATGGAGAGTATCTTTTAAGGAAGTAAGTGAGGTGAATTCCATTGTTAACTTTAATCGTGAGTTGGTCAAAGTTTTCAACTTCCAGACCCGCGACCCCGAATTTGGCTTCACTGAATCCTTCAAGGCTTGGTGGGGAAAAATGTCAGCCACTTGGTTTTCCCAAACTTCTGAGGTCCATATGGAGAGGATCTTCTGGGGTTGTGCTTGCTCTTCCACTTATTATAGTTTTAAGCAAGGTAAACTCTTAGTTATCTCTTTTTATTTTACATGCTAGTCTTGACTATCGGTCCACTAACATCTTCACCTCTTGCAACCACCAAAGAGGCAAGTGCCGACTCCAATCCTAGTCAGGGTGAGAAAAGGCCACTTTCCTCCACCCAAGGTAAGCCAACTTTTGTTGTACTTTTGGCCATTTCCCATTTAATCTTGGATGTTTTTAGAAGCCAACATTTCCGATGTTTTCTTTTAGATGTTGGGGAGGATCGGAACTCCTTCGGCTATGATGTTGAGATTCCACCAGCTGATGACACCATCCTTGCTCGATCGAGAAAGATCCCGAGGAACCCATTACCCCAGGTACGATTTTTATTTATTTATTATTATTATTATTATTATTATTATTTTAAATTTTGATTGGACTTTGGCCTTATAGGCTCAAGTAGGATAGTAGAGCAACCCAACCCCACTCACTCGACCATGGCCACTCACTCAGCCGTTTCTTCTTCGGCCATTCCGGTAAGTTTCATTCTCACTACATTTTTCACGTTAATCTTGGTATTTTCTCAACTTGCGGTTTAAATGTAGGAATCTCGAATTCCCATGTTCGAGGCTGAAGCTGGTGGACATACTGCTACATCTGAGGCTGAGATTATCGATGCCAACCTTTCCACCAACCCAGATATTATCATGGCCGAGACTCAACAAGTCATCTAGCCATCAGGAAGTCGTGAGGTTGATCATGGCATCATTGATGACTCTTCCCATGTTCTAGATCATCAGGTAATCTTGGTATTTAAACTTCATCGAATTTCTTTTATATGACAACTTGCCCCCGGTCCCTTTATTAAAACTTTGAACCGTTTTAGGTAGCTTCTCTTAGTCTTGAGACCACCTTGGTTGACCCAACGACAATTAGAGGGAAAGTTCAAACTTTACCGGATCACACCTCAGATCCCTTCAACCCAGCCGACCATTCCACAAATGGTCAGACTCTTCAGGTAATCCCACATACTTCATTATTTTTTACATATTCCAAAGCCTTTCGAAAATTCATTTTTTCTCACTTTGGTGAATGTTGTGGATCATCAGACTACTCCGACCGATCAGATGGCCGTTGCCAGTGGTGTACTTCTGGCCATTCCAGTCACATTGAGCGACGGGCTTGCATCACGAATCCCTCAGTGTTGCGTCGATTCAGCTGCACCAAAATGGATTTAGCTGTATCCTCAACTTGTGATACTCGCAAGTGCACAAGCCATTCGGTAGTATAACATATGTAAGTGCGAGGTCGATTCCACAGGGATTGGTGATTGAATAATCCAATTCAGTTTTCCTACACAAAACAGAAAAACAAGAAAGAAAATAAATAAAACAAGAAAGAAAGAAAAGAAAATAACTCAAGCAGATAAGTTCCCAAGTTCAATTAGATTAACGGATTGATTCTAGCTAAAGTATGATTAAGCCATGGTGTTTGGTCCTAACCTTGTATTCCTAATTCCCTAATTTGATCATTTGTTGTCTAACCTAAACTAAGCATTAGGAATCCATTAAGCATAGAAGAACATTTTAAACAACCAAGTATGTATCTAATCCCTGTTGTCGAATGTCCATACATACTCTTCCTATTCATAGTTCAATTCGAATTAAAGCATGGTGTCTACTCTTAATTCAAACCAAGATAGCTAACATGCAAGCCTAAATGGTGATCAATCATTCAAACTAGCATATTAACTTATAAGCATAATGAATAAGAACAAAAACCATAATTGAAACTTGGAAACTAATCAAACTTGAAACTAAATAAAAGAATTTACATAACAATGAAAAGTAAAGTGGAACTAAGAAAAACTTAAGGAGAATTTCAGAACAAAGATTTCATTACAACAATTGAAAACTAGAAAGAGAAACTAAGATAATTTGAGGGAGAGAAGGGAGGGGTGCTCTAGAGAAGTGTTTGAGAGCTCCCCCCTTTGGGGGTGTTTTATGAAGCTTGAAGACTTCTCTATTTATAGGGCTAAGAGGGAGGAACATTATGATGAATTCCAACACCACCATTCCTCTTTTAATACAATCCATAACTCCCAGTTCATCTTGTCTATGTTAGTGTGGTTGGAATCAATTCCATCCCATACTTCTTTTGCTGCACCTCAAGCTTTCTTCACATGGGATTTCAAAGGTGTTCAATTGTGGCTGCCTTTTGATGCCAACCCATGTGGGTTTTCTTTTGGTTGCTGGAAAAAACGATTCTTCTGAACCAGGCTTGGTGTAGGAAGGTCTGAGGTTAAAATATGTATCCAATGGGGCTCAAATTTTGATATGTCATAATAGACACCCATTGGAACAACCTTTATGAAGAATGTATTCCCATCTGAACAGTACAAGTGTACGTTTTGGGACTTGCAAGCTGACTGCCGAACATAGACTGGAATTGACTTCATTTCTTTTCTTTCCTTTCTTTTTGCTTCACATGCATGCACATTCTTTTGCCAAAGCCTTTTGCCTTGTCAAGCTCTCTCTCTAACTCAAAACCTGATCTCCAGCTCCAAAGTGATCTTCCAATTCAATTCCCACGTTCAAAGGCTGAAGCAAAATGCCTCTCATCATTCCTCATTCTTCTCTCTTTCCTTTCCACCATGGCACTTTAACCTTTGTCTCTTCCTTGTCCCCTTTGCCATGATGTATCTTTGTCATCACAAATATGCTCTTTGTCTCAGAAAATCCCACTTAACTAAAGTAATTTATTGTTACCAAATGGCATGGTAACAAGTAGAAATAAGATGCCATCAAGTGGAGGTGAAAGCTGGCCCAAGACAGATTTCAGAGCTGTGGTAACATGCTGGATCAAATGGAAAGGCTATACTTGTCCAATGGAGCTCAAATTTGGATATGTTGTAGTCAACATCCATGGGAACAAGTTTCATGAAGATCTTCACTTCATCCGAGCACCAGAGCATGCTGATCCAAGGCCAAGAAGTTAACCTACGAAAATGAACAAAAACAGAATTTATAACCAATAGAGCACTTTTATTTCATTTTCATTCTAACCAAGGTAAAATCTATGAAAACACAAAAAGAAAGTAAAAAGCTACAAAATGTCAAGAACTAACTGAAAATGTTAGGTGAATAACATGATAAATCATGTGTAAAAATGAACCGAACAAACTTCCCAAACTTATCTTTTGCTAGTCCTCGAGCAAAACAACACAAAACAAAGTTAAAAACAAAACAAGAAGTTAACTAAACCACTTCCGCTGGTAACTCGATTGCATTGAGCGTATGCAACAAGCCTTTAAACCTCTAGGCATCCCTAGTACCATCCCTAGTAGGAGGAGTTGTGTCTCCTAAGGGTTTAACAGATACGATACCCACAAACGTTTTACTGACTCTGTAAAACAAAGTAATTAGAAAACTTAAAAAAATTGTGTTAGTCTTTTAAGCAAAACAACAAAAATAAAAACAAAAACAAAAACAAAAACAAAAATAGAAATAAAAACAAAACAAAAATAAGACTCAAAACAATCTTCCCGAACATTTTCTAAAGAGAAATGACTCATGCACATGACTCAAAAGTTTTAACAATAGAAGCTCAGTTTTGGTCAATATTTACAAGGTGGCAAAGTTCAAAACACAACATGCTCAAAGTGTAGTAGTGTGATAGCCAAATGCAACAAATTCCCCAATCTTAGTTTTCACACAATTTCAAAAATCATACAAAGCACAAGTTCAACTTCAAATCTCACCAAAGTTGTCCTCTCACAAATGAATCACTCAGAACAAGGCTACAATGCATCACTTAGTTATAAACATGAGATTAGAGTTAAACCATAAATGACTTAACTCAAAATAGGAAGATGAAGAACTTGCATTAATATAATCTCAAGAAGGATGCCAAACACTTAAAAGTAAGAAAATGCATACAATTCAACCACATGACATTTAAGATCAATTTAGGTCTTTAATATAGGTTGTAATGGGGCCAAGGGTATAAGGTGAATAAGAAATGAAAGGTATGGATAATACAAAGTCCAAGGAACTCGCAATGTAAGAGCATAAAATAATTGTTTACAAGACTTCGAATCATCATGATTAGAATTTTTTTTTTTTTTTACATGATCAAAACTCCTTATACCTTCATTTACATTGATTCATACTCCTTTCCTTTAGTTGAACAAACACCAATTTATTTTGAGGCCAATAAAGAAACCCAAAAACGAAATTTCATTCAACCACCACATACTCACAACTTTTCTCTTTTCTTTCACCAATTGTGTGATTTTTTTTTATTTTTTTTTCGAAATGTAATATCCCTTCCCAAACTTAGCATGAAAAACACATTCAAATTAAAGTTCATGAGTTCCTTAGAAAGGTAAATATTTGTTTTTCGGGCTAAGGCAAGGAAATAAAATTGGTAAATGAAAGAAAAGGTTTACATGTAGGCTCAAAATGGTTAACAATGGAAAATCATACTTAAGCATGCATAAGGTTAGCTTGAAAGGCACAAACGATCCAAAGAGGGCCTTAATATCACTTCTTAAATGTCATGAAATCAAATTGCATAAGAATGAATGACTTTTAAGTGTTCAACCAAATCAATGAATAATGAGATCAAACAACAACTTTGATGACAAGAAAATAAGAGTATGTGTATAACACTCATGAAATGAAGCACAAGGCTCAAAAGCTCACATTATATGGTTATATAAGTCTAATTTATGCTTGATACAATTCTTTGGGTCATGCAAATCCTTTAATTGGAAAATTATGAAACAAATGGCAAGTGCAAAGGTTTCGAACATATCAAGCTAGAATGATGCCAAAAAAATTTATTTTTTATTTTTTATAAAATGAAATCCAATTTTCATTTAAGTCATGCAAACATTTATCACAATCTCATCATATGTGTTCGGAAAGTGACTCAAAAATAAAAACAAAACAAGACTCAAAATAAAAAGGATAAAAAAATTAACAAAAATTAAAAAAATATAAAAAAAATTACTTAATAAACTCCAATACCCCCTGTTTGTGCCTAATAAATCACGGTCGTAAACTGGCCGAAAGGACCTCCCCCGGCCCTAGCACCCATTCATGAACTAAAACGCAGCGTTCCGTCGAGTGTTTTTGCCTTCTTCAAAACAATGGAAAAACGGCGAAGGCATAGTCATCTCGGCCTTACAACCACGGTATCATCAGGCCGAGGCTGAAGGGCGAAGGGGACACGGCCGAAGATATTAGAGTCAAATCGCCACATGGCAGCCGGGGCCCACGCTTCATTTAATGAAGTCTCTGACTAGCAAACCCACTAGCCGTAAAAAAGGCATTTAATGCACGAGGAAAGAAGGGAAGTGACTAAAGTCAGGATTTGGTGACAGAGATCAGAGTGGTTAGGCGCAGACATACTTACAAATATTCTTACAACATAAGGTCAGATCGCCAACCACCAGACCAGGGCATTTAATGCGTCCCCACGGCCAGAAGCGCATAACCCACCTTCAGGGCGGCGTCCTAGATTTACCAGGATTTATGGGGTCACACCACCATGCTTCACGATCCCAAATGTCGATTGGACTACCCACTTGTTCTAATCAGGCTCCACCGTGCAGATTTTCAGCCTCGATTACTCCTCCAAGAGCTCTTCCTATAAATACCAAGTTCAAGCTACATTCAAAGGGTTAAAACACCAAACCAAAAGCCTCCCACGGAGCAAATTATATTTTCCTGTAATGCACTTTCAATATCTTTACTTGCTTTCCTAGGAGTAGTGTTAGGTTGTAAGGAAAATCCATTCATCAATATATCATACGACCCTTGATTTTCAAGGCGCCGGAGCACCATCTCTGTTACTCTTTCATTCATCCCATATATCGTACGACCGTCGCTCCCTGAGCAACGCCCCGGAGCAACGCCCAAAATCCACCATCAACACCACCATTAAACGGCCTTGTAGCTCAGGCCGTGAACCTGACGGCCGAGATCAGTTCCTCTCTCGGCCACAATCGTTTGATTAGGAGTCGGACTCAAACAGGCGCACCACTTAACCACTTCACCCATATCACCATCTCGACGCACGGTAGAACGTGCTGGCACGCTCGCGCACAACCGCACCGCATTCAAAAGAAGGAAGCCACGTGTTAACGCATATCCCCTCGGCCCGGAGCTCCAAGCCGTGAGATTTGCGCGGCCAACACTTTTGGCACGCCCGGTGGGATTCTTGTCAAAAACTCATGGTGGAAACTAGGGCACAGGCAAAGCTCAAAAACAAGACAGTTAAAATGACTTCTGAGACTCCTGAGTCCACCTCACCAATCACTATCACCGAGACCGAACATGCGGTCAGAATCTCGGCCAGCGTCCCAGTAACGACGGATCGCACGTCCGAGTCCATACAAGAGCAAGCAGTGGTGGAGGATCTGATGTCTAAGCAGGCTTACAAGATAGAAACATCCTTTATGGCCGCAATGGACAGATTCTCCTCAGAGCTGCGGACGCTTTTTCGGGAGAGGATGCCGGCAATCCCGTCCGCGATGCCTCCCAGAGCCGGACAGAGAAGCCAAGAGCGCGAAAGGATCGAGCCTTACGGCGAAAGCAGCAGCCTCGGCGCCTCTGGC
Organism: Prunus kanzakura; assembly: GCA_020521455.1. NCBI lineage: Eukaryota > Viridiplantae > Streptophyta > Magnoliopsida > Rosales > Rosaceae > Prunus > Prunus kanzakura. The sequence goes on from BPUM01000367.1 coordinate 21,664, forward strand.
CGCACCCAAGCATCAGGTTACGGTCAGCATTCTATGCCGCTGACGAACAGCTAGGGGCAGTCCCAGCCAACGTGGGCGAACCTCGGGCCAGCCTACTCGGCAGAGATAGCACACGGCCCACTCCATGCTTTGGCCGTATCATTAGGGCAAAGTAACCCCACGCCTTCCACGATCCAGCCACTTGGCCCAGTTCATACTTTGGCCGTCCAGACCCATCCTGGCCCAAGCAACGCGACCGTCACTTCATCACAACAGCACGGTCAGAGTACTTTGATCGCTGCGCCATCATTGCAGGCGCCGTTATTTCCACTAGGCTCTCACCTTCACTACGGTTCGGCCATTCCGACGGCAACGCAGATGCACCCAGGTTGCCATCACCAGAATAATACCATACCACTTAGGCCAAAGGGCCGTGTGCACCCTAGCGAAACCCGTGGTACTCATCTAATGCAACCTGGCTCGGTCGTAACGGCCGAGCCTCTTGTTCAAGCGGCCCTGCGGGTAATGCCACAGGACGAGGTGCGACAGGTCCCACGGCTAGTCGCGGGCCAACAGGAGATGCGCCCTCGAGGGTTTCAGTTCGGAGATATCCGATGTATGACCGAGGACAGCTTAGCTCAAAGGCGGCCGGAGACACCAGTATACACTGAGCCGTGTTCATCAGGGAAACCCAGGGCTTGGCGTGACTTGCTCCCTAAGGCTTTTTGGGCAAGCCGCACATCAAAACACTCAGCCGTGGACACATATCCTTATGTCTTGGCCTACGGCTATGACACCGATAAACTAATGGGGCTGAAGGTTCGATTTCTTCAAGTTATCAAGCGACTTAGCCAAAAGGTAAAGGACTGCGCGCAAACCATGCCCCAAAGTTCAGAAAATATAGAACAGTTAAGGCTCGACGCTTACAATTCGGCGCAAGCTCAAGATAAAATGGCACCGAGGGCCTACGACAAAAAAGTCAAAAAGAAAAAGAAGGGGAAATAGGCGAACGGGCTAAACAAACGGTGCGGCCGATATAAAAAGAAAAGCATACATTCAATCGTTTGGAGAAGAAGGCCCACGCTCTGTATTTAGATCAAAAGATCATTGTTTTTTTACAAAAGAAATAAAAAAACAGCCAGTCATGGCCGATCAAAAAATATATACACATATTTGTGTGTGTTTATGTACAAAAAATAGTAATACAAGATATATTTTATTATTACATCCCAAAGTCTTTAAAACGGCTGCCCACCTAGACCCCTTCGCTGAACATTCCCCAGATCAGGCAAGTGATCCTTCTCCAAGCGATGTCCCCACCATCTATATCCGCCTGCCACCTCGCCCGGATCAGCTTCCCCTTGGCCAATGCCTTCTTCTTCTCGGTTGCTGCTTTGAGGATTTGCTTGGCCGAAGACTTCAGCTCCGTTCCGACTGCAACCGCACCGTCTCGACGCTGAAGGATGAGATCTCAACGGGCCTGGAGCTCGGCTATCTGAGCCTCAACCTGCGCAAGTTCCTCGTTTTCCCTTTGGACAACGAGGTCATTTTCCTTTAATTGCACCATCGCAGGTCGGACTTGCTCCTTTATCACCACCAGCTCTTGCTCGAGCGAGCGTCCCTCGGTCATTCTCATAGTGGCTTCAGCGTACCGGCCGATCATTTCTTCGCCTTCGGCCAAACGGGCCTGCAACTCATCCAGCTGAGCCAAGTTTAGCAGACCGAGCGCCATAGCCGTATCCAGGCAGGACCTGAACTCCATGAACGCCTCGGTGGTGGTCATTTGATGAACCCCAAAGAAAAGGAACTCTCGGAGCCGTTCAACGACGGCCCTGGAATCCTCGTCCAGGGCAGCCGAGGTCGAGCTACCTCCTTCCTAATGAAGGCTGGTGTATAATTCCTCGAGATCGTCGGAGGAGGTGGTCTCCTGAAAATGGAAGAAGAGATTTAAATGAGAAACAACCAGCTGGGACATGAGGAATGACAAGATAAAAGTCTAAATACTTACTTCAGTGGCCGACGGCGCGGCAAGGACTTCTGCAACCACAAGCTCGGTCAGGACCGTCGAGGAGACAGGCGGCGGGCTCGGCACATCAGTGGCTGTAGCCTCAACCACTGCAAGCTCAGTAACGACCGTCGATTCTTGAGATAAAGGCGCCAAAGGGATCGACATGGCGGCCGAGACAACCTACGGGCTCGGTATAACAAGGGCCATGGACGAAGGCGATGACGGCCTGGGTGGCTGAGGGCAAGGAAGTGTTAGTACAGAGATCTAAAATAAACAACTAGGGATGACGAGGGATGAGACACCTAACGAACGAAAAACAATGCCACCAGGGCGACGGGGAGTGACCAAGGGCGGCTCCATCAGGGCCGTGACGGCCAATGAAGCCACGGCCTCCACCATTAACGGAGACTCAACCAAGGTCTCCAACGGCGGGTCTACGGCGGCCGCCTCGGCAATTGACGCCTCGGCTCCTTCGACTCCGGCGCCTTCCGCCTCGGCAATTGACGCCTCGGCTCCCTCCACTCCGGCGCCTTCCGCCTCAGCCATTGACTCCTCGGCTCCTTCCACTTCGGCCCCTTTCGCCTCGGAAATCGGCACCTCTGCAGCCTCCGCCTCAGCCTCGGCGTTTGTCACAGTGCCCTAACAGGAGAACCAAAAATTGTCAAGCGTTAGAGATAATGGAACTGAAGGCAGACAGGAAGAAAATAATGGGATTTACTTACGGTTGCAGGAGGAGCCTCCTCCTCATCCTCACCCTCCGAGAGAATAAGGAGGATCTTCTTTCTCGGTGGTTCCACGACCGCTGCCTCGGTCCTAGCCTCGGCGGCCTGTATCCCTTCGCTCGCATCAGCCGAAGTCTCTGCTACCCCCGCCTCACAAGGAGTCCCAGTAGCCGCAACTTCTCGGCTTCTTTTTCAGCTCGGAGCTGTGAGAATGGACGAATGGATAAGACATGGGTCAGAAGCGAAAAAGAAAGGAGAATGTGAGGAGCTGAAAGGGCAAGTGTTTTCCAACAACGGTGCTCGAGCGAACTGGCAACGGCGCGGTCAATGGCACGGTCCTATGCGCCAAGGTCTTTCGCGCCCCCACCACAGACATCGCCCTAGGAGGAGGGGTTGCGGTGGTAGTCACGACCGCTGCTCCGGCCGTAGGAGGGGTCGTCGTTCTGGATACGGCAGTGATCGGGGCACTCGGCCGAGGAAGTACGATGGAGGCCTTCTTCCCTTTGCCAGCCTTGGGGGGGAGGGGGTCCCAATCAGCGTTCTTCAAGGCCCCCCTCACGGCCTCTTCAACAGGCCGAATAAATCGGGCTGAGATGCACTCCTCGTACCAGACCCTTCCAAAGCGTCAGAGTGAGGAAGGTCATCCCCTTTTGAAGTTGGAAGGAAATGCCAGCCACGTCGTGCTGTTGGGCGACGTCGGCCCTCCAAGACAAGAGCCGGTTGGTTGACAACGGGGGGAGCGGGGCCGTCTGGATCAGGCCGAATTGCCGAGCCACGAAGTTTGGCAAATAAACCTCGGCCCCGGCCTTAGACAGGCCGCAGTGAAGGTCGCGCGCAACTAGGAAGAAGCCCCAGATCTCCTTCAGGTCGTTCTCCGTCTCACCATCAGGAATGACGGAGAGGTCATGTGCCAGGAACAGAGGGAATGGCCGAGTAAGGCAGACGTGGAACTGCGTACCAGTTCTCTCGACCAAGCCATAGAAAAATTTGTAGCAGAAGGCCGAGGCGTTATGCTTCCTGGGGGCTCAGGCGAATGCGTTGGCCAACGGCACGGTGTCGGCAATATTGACCGCCCCCCTCAGCTCTGGGAGGCCCATAGTGGACCACCGTGCTTCGGCTTCATCCCATCGGTGACCACGTCGTGAAGCGTACGGTAGATGTGACCGAGGAGGAAGGGGCCGAGTGCTAGCCTTTCGCCCTGCGCTAGGTAATCGGCCAGGTGGGCGAACTCCAGGGTGACCTTGTTCGCCTGGGTGCAGAACACGAAACTTGCACAGCCAGTATAGCAGGAATGCGGCGTGCTCAACTTTGCCGAGGGGGGCGATGGCGTCATCTTCAGCGCTGTCTTCTACGCCAAAGTTATTGTAGAAACTGGAGTAGTTGAGCATCTTTTTCGCCTTACTCCCAGCTATCTTGGTGACCGCGGGCCAGGCGGCCTTGAAGCTCCCTTCTGCCTCAGGAGCAACAAGTGCGGCGTTCACTTCTACGCCGAGAGGAGAGAGGCCGAACAGGGCGGCCATGTCTAGAACGGTCGGCGTCATCATGCCAAACCTGAAGTTCATAGTATTTGTGGCCGATGACCAGAATCATAGGGCCGCGGCCAAGAGCGACCGGTCCATGATGAGCGGCCGATCGAACAGCTTGATCAAGTGGTAGATACCTTGATCCTTCCATTGCTGGTCGAAGAAGTGTTCCATCCTCGGCAGCCATTTTTCCCAGTCCGGGGTCGAGGTTGGCCATTGGGGCTGCGGCCTGGCAACATTCCAATCTTGGAAGTCCCCCCCGTCAAAGGCCGAGAGGTCCACCAGATTGTTTTTCAAATGAGCCACTAGCCTCTCTGGCATTCCGCCATCAACAGAGGGGCCGAGGACGCAAGAATCGGTGGCAGCGCCGTCATCATCAGTCCAGGGCATGATGATGTTAGGTAGGACCGAGCCCTAGATTTCTCAACAAATGTCTTCAAACTCAGTCTGAAAGGCTTGGGACCGAGCTTCAACATATGTAGAGGTGCTGGAGGCCATTGAAACAGATCGAGGTTGGGTGTTTGGAAGAAAAGTGCAGAGAAAAGGCAATGAACGAGAAGAACACCGAAGGAAAACCCAGAAAAGGCTGAGAACTTGTGAGTTCTTGAAAAGTCAAGATTCAAGAGTGAAAGAGCGTCGTGGTTGCAGACGAGATTTGCTGGTAAACTTGGAGACTCGAGAGCTTGGTGGGACTGAAGGATTGAGGAAGAATTTTAGCGAAGCTTGGGCGTCTGAAAGTTCTGAAAGCGTGAAGAAGAAACGAGGAAGTTTGGGTTTTTATATTGGCGCTAGAATTCGAAACGAAAGGGCATGTCTCTCTCGAGAGACGTAACGATCTGACAGCGTGCTCAAAAAGCGCGATGACATGTCGGAAGCCCAGAGGCCGTCGTTTCCTCTGACGAGACGAAGCGACGCCTCGCGTAAGTCTGGGCAATGATGGCCTGCACGACGTGCTTGTCCATTAAATGTGCCGACTGACCTGCGCATTTAATGCACCAGTTGTGAATCACTTCAAAAAGAATGCAGAGGGTCCATCCCCTGGAATCCATTCGGCCCCTACCCATTCCGAGACCGAAGAATCCGAGGGTGTGGGGGCAATGTTTGTGCCTAATAAATCACGGTCGTAAATTGGCTGAAAGGACCTCCCTCGGCCCTAGCACCCATTCATGAACTAAAACGCGGTGTTCCGTCGAGTGTTTTTGCCTTCTTCAAAACAAAGGAAAAACGGCGAAGGCATAGTCATCTCGGCCTTACAACCACTGTATCATCAGGCCGAGGCCGAAGGACGAAGGGGACACGGCCGAAGATATTAGAGTCAAATCGCCACATGGCAGCCGGGGCCCACTCTTCATTTAATGAAGTAACGCCTCTGACTAGCAAACCCACTAGCCGTAAAAAAGGCATTTAATGCACAAGGAAAGAAGGGAAGTGACTAAAGTCAGGATTTGAAACTTGAAGACTTCTCTATTTATAGGGCTAAGAGGGAGGAACATCATGATGAATTCCAACACCACCATTCCTCTTTTAATACAATCCATAACTCCCACTTCATCTTGTCTATGTTAGTGTGGTTGGAATCAATTCCATCCCATACTTCTTTTGCTGCACCTCAAGCTTTCTTCACATGGGATTTCAAAGGTGTTCAATTGTGGCTGCCTTTTGCTGCCAACCCATGTGGGTTTTCTTTTGGTTGCTGGAAAAAACGATTCTTCTGAACCAGGCTTGGTGTAGGAAGGCCTGAGGTTACAATATGTATCCAATGGGGCTCAAATTTTGATATGTCAAAATAGACACCCATTGGAACAACCTTTATGAAGAATGTATTCACATCTGAACAGTACAAGTGTACGTTTTGGGACTTGCAAGCTGACTGCCGAACATAGACTGGAATTGACTTCATTTCTTTTCTTTCCTTTCTTTTTGCTTCACATGCATGCACATTCTTTTGCCAAAGCCTTTTGCCTTGTCAAGCTCTCTCTCTAACTCAAAACTTGATCTCCAGCTCCAAAGTGATCTGCCAATTCAATTCCCACGTTCAAAGGCTGAAGCAAAATGCCTCTCATCATTCCTCATTCTTCTCTCTCTCCTTTCCACCATGGCACTTTAACCTTTGTCTCTTCCTTGTCCCCTTTGCCATGATGTATCTTTGTCATCACAAACATGCTCTTTGTCTCAGAAAATCCCACTTAACTAAAGTAATTTATTGTTACCAAATGGCATGGTAACAAGTAGAAATAAGATGCCATCAAGTAGAGGTGAAAGCTGGCCCAAGATAGATTTTAGAGCTGTGGTAACATGCTGGATCAGATGGAAAGGCTATACTTGTCCAATGGAGCTCAAATTTAGATATGTTGTAGTCAACATCCATTGGAACAAGTTTCATGAAGATCTTCACCTCATCCGATCGAGCACCAGAGCATGCTGATCCAAGGCCAAGAAGTTGACCTACGAAAATGAACAAAAACAGAATTTATAACCAATAAAGCACTTTTATTTCATGTTCATTATAACCAAGGTAAAATCTATGAAAACACAAAAAGAAAGTAAAAAGCTACAAAATGTCAAGAACTAACTCAAAATGTTAGGTGAATAACATGATAAATTATGTGTAAAAATGAACTGAACACTCAGCCATCACCAGATGTGTCCACACCTATTCTGACAGATCAGCAACATGAGGTATGTCTTGACATCTTGATTTTCAATGCTTAAATATTCTCTCAACTCATTCGATCTCATGCTAGGTTGGAGAACCTGTTATGCCCGATCCCCCTTCCATTCGAGCATGTATGGTTGGAGCTCTGGTTGAGGGTGGCGGTGATCAACCACCATTGACAGACCAAGATGACCTTATTCAGTCGTTTTTGGACCACGTAAGCATCATTTGCCAATCCCTTCAATTCTTTTTTCCATGATTTGGAACTTCTGACATTTATATAATCTAATTGGCAAACCCCTGGCGACATCTTTGTTTATCTCGATCAGTGGGATGCTTCTGCCACTACTGCGGAGGCTTCCACTCGTCATGCCACTTCTTCGACTGTGGCTGGGATTCTTCCAGATCCTGCAACTGAGGCCCTACTTCGGTCCTACAGAGATCGAGATTGCATATCCTTGGCTGACTAGGGTGAGAGAGACAAGGTCAAAGCCGCTATTGAGGCATTGGTAAACTCCGGCTTTTTTCCTGACCAGACTATGATACGTACGATCATGCATCTCTTTGGAGAGGTGGCAAGATTGATTCCCCGCCATCCTTCCCTTCGAGAGGAACTAAGGGTAGGTGAGGCCTTAGAGTAGTAGATTGCTTCGACGAGTGCCATTATTAGGCAGAAGGTCGAGCTTGGTCGTAAGAAGAGGCATGAGGTTGGGAGTATTGATGAGCAGATCAGGCAGCTTCAGAATAGGAGGGCTGCGATTCTCGCCGAGGTCTCCGGGGATATCCGGAGCTATGGGCCTCTTGAGGCTTAGCTTCGCCATGACTTAGTTGCAGTGAAGTCATTTGAGGCGAGGAAGCTACCCATCATATCTGCCTTATCCGCTGGAGAGAGCGCATGTGAGAGCTTTAGGACTGCTCTTCACAGCTTGTTTCTCGATGTTTAGATCTGTATTAGGCCATTAGTTGGCCTATTTTGTATTTAGCTAGACTTACATTTTGTTGTTGTCATATATGATAGAGCTAGCTTTTTTCAGTCCGATGGATGTTTTGGCCATTGCTTGGCCTATTTTGTAGATGGCTTAACTGACATATCTATATATACGATGTTGCCCGAGTTATTCATTTTACTTTAATTCAAAAGTCTTACCCGTATAACAAACTAACTTTACGAAACCCGAATGTTCTGGTAGACTACTTCTCCATCATCTCCCAAGCCATAGGATAATATTTCTTCAAAAATCGGCCATTAATTGGTGCATCATGGGTTCGCCCATTTCTGTCCCTTAACTTATAGGAGGCAACGTGCAGCTTTTAATGGGAAACTTGAATATGGCATGCCTCCCGAGCCATTAACCGGAGAAGAAGTGCTGCATATGGTTGAAGATATTAATTACATATGGGGCTCGAAAAATGGGGGAAGTGTTGGTGAGAATGATGGTGACAGAGTTTGTTGGAAGAAGAAATCAAAATTCTTTGATCTCGAGTATTGGAAATACCTCCCTGTGAGGCATGCCCTAGATGTTATGCACATTGAGAAGAATGTTTGTGATAGTATCATTAGTACATTGCTAGAGATCCCTGGAAAAAATAAAGATGGGATTGCTGCTCGGTTAGACTTATTGAACATGGGGGTAAAAATTGATTTGCAACCCGAGTATAGAGAAAGACGTACTCGCTTGCCTCCAGGGCCTTGGAATTTTTCAAGAGCAGAGAAGAGAGCGGTTTGCAATTCTTTTTATGGTATGAAGGTTCCTGAAGGTTATTCTTCAAATATAAAAAATCTTGTATCTTTAAAAGATTCAAGACTTCTTGGCCTTAAATCTCATGATTGTCATACCTTTATGCAACAATTGCTTCCTGTGGCAATTCGTTCTGTTTTGGAGAAGCCTGCAAGGTATGCAATAACTCGATTGTGCTTCTTCTTCAATGCTATATGTGCAAAGACGGTAGATGTTTCCAAGCTAGATAAGTTGGAAGAAGATATAGTAGTTACTTTATGTTTGCTTGAGAAGTACTTTCCCCCTTCATTCTTTGATATCATGGTTCATCTAGTAGTACATCTTGTCAGAGAAGTTCGTCTATGTGGGCCAGTATATTTTAGATGGATGCATCCGTTTGAAAGATATATGAAAGTGTTAAAGGGGTATGTTCAGAATCGTACTCGTCTCGAAGGTTGCATTGCTGAGCGGTATATAGCTGAAGAAGCTGTAGAGTTTTGTACCGAGCATTTATCTGATGTTAGTACAGTTGGAGTGCCTTCAAGCCAGAAGATGGGAGTTTCAAAGCCATTATCAGGTTGCACAGTGAGCTTAGTTGATCTGGACTTGTTGAACCAGGCACATCTATATGTCTTGGAGAATACGGAGGAAGTCCTACCTTATATCGAGTACGTATGAGTTTAATTTTTCATATGTGTAGCCATTTTAAATATTATTACTCCTTATGTTTATCTTATATACAAGGGACCGTAATGCGTGATTTTTTCGTGTCAATTGTAGGTAACATATGATCCACATCAAGACCACTTATCCAAAATTTAGAAAGAGAACAAAGTGGCTACAAGATAAGCACAATAGCACTTTCATTCAATGGCTACGCTTTAAGGTATATATGTTATTGAATGACATATTGAACTTTTAATTTTCTTTCTTTCTATATGTTAGATTGAATTAAGATATATGTTTAATTTGCAAGTTCAAAGTGAACTTAATGGGGAAGACAATAATGGCGTATCAGAAAATTTGAGGTGGTTAGCAGCTGGTCCAAGCATGACAGTGCCATCATATAGGAGCTATCTTATTAATGGTGTCAAATTTAACACCAAGGCACAAGATGATGTGCGAACTGTCCAAAATAGTGGAGTTTATTTACTTGCACATACTATGCATGTTGCTAGTGCCAAGGATAAAAACCCTATTGTCTCCAATATGGATTTTTATGGGGTTATTCAAGAAATTTGGGACCTTGACTACCAAAAGTTTAGAATCCTAGTCTTGAGGTGTGATTGGATAGATAACACTTCGGGCCTTGTAGTCGACGAACTTGGATTTACCCTTGTAGATCTGAGTAAAATTGGACATAGGAATGACCAATTTGTTATGGCTTCTCAAGTCAAACAAGTATTTTATGTTGACGACCCAATGCATCGTGGTTGGTCGGTAGTGTTATCAATGCCTAATAGAGAATATAATGATGTTATTGGTGATGATGTGCTAGGTGATATTAGAATTGAGTGTGAGCCATTTACTAGAGAGATACCAAATGTTGACACATTTGATGACCTAGTGGGTGAGTTTGGGAGTGAGAATATTAGAGATGGGTGTGAAGATATATGGATTGATTGATTGTTGTAATGTATGACATTAGTTATGCAGTTAATTGTATGACATTAATTCATAGCTCTGTATATCATTTTAATTTCGATCACATTTTCATTCTGCAGGCTTTGGGCACGACAAATCAAAAATTAAAAATAATGGGTTAAAGCTGAAAATACGACGGTCAAGTTACAAAACAATCAACGTCGGGGTTTCACAACCGACGTGGAATGACAACGCAAAAATGAAATAAAAACCGCCATTTGAAAAAGAAAACACGTCGGTTAATTATAATTAATTTCAAAACGGTTAATAAATATTTAAAACAACAACGGTAAATAAAATAATCAACGACGAACAATAAAGTATAACACCATAGCAGAGCTCAAACCGACGAATTTACGGATATAATCAATTGATGATTAACATCGTAAAAGCATTGTTGCACGTCAGTTATAATTAAACAATTGACGTCTCGGAGAATACACACGTCAAAAAAGGTTATAAAAGAGACTTAACAAAGACTAGCCACGTCATGGAACAAATAAATAACCGATGTAGTAAGGATATAACAACGTCGAAGAATTGAATTCTTGGGACATAGTAAAGTCTAACCACGATCTTTATTTTACAATAACCGACGTCAAATCCATAATTCAAGGCGTTTCGTTACTTCTTAACGACGGTTAGGCTAAAAGCAATGACGTCTCAGAGATTACACACGTCTAAGTGGCTCACAAAAGAGACTTTTAAAATGCCAACCACGTCAAAGTCTATAAACACCGACGTTGTAAATTACTAACAACGTCCTAAAATGTGACTCCTAGGCCATAGTAAATGGATTAAACATGACAGGTATTTTAATTAACCGACGTGTAATATTAAATCCACGTCGTTTATTTCTCTGTTAAAGCCGTCAAAATAATTTTCAACGTCTGTGGTGACCTAAAGGGTCGTGGTTATTTTTTTTTACGTCAGTCCAAGTAAATATATGTCATGTTAAATCTTTAAGACGTCACTTTTTTTTGACAAAAGTGACGTCTAATTTACCATGTTATATTTTTTAGACGTCAGTTTTTTTATTTAGTGAACGTAGTATGTATTAACCACGATGGTTTTTACGTTTTACACGTCGGTTTTGTTTTAATTAGAGACGTTGATAAAAATATTTACGTCGTGTTTGTAGTTGTTTTTGACATTTAACATTATTTAAACGTCTGTGTTTTACTAAAACCGTCGTCTAATATAGTCGAATGTTGTCTTTTTATGCTTTTATGTATGAAGTAGACGTCGGTTTTAGTTTTTTTTTATGACGTGTAATATATTAACCACGTCGGTTATTTGCCGTCGTTATTTTATGTGTTAAAAGACGGCAGTCGATTTCACGTCGGTTTTAAAACAGGATACACGACGGTGGATTCCCGTCGTCTATTTCGTTTTTTGTAGTAGTGTGTAAATTGACTAGCTAATTTCTAGTTAGTTAGTAATTTACTAAGTCTGTTTCTCTCTTAGTTTCTTTAAGCAATATGTTAAGTTGAGTGACTTGAGCTAATATGCCAAGTGTACGGTGTAAAGCAGTCGGTTATTTTCCAACGGCTCTTAGGCCTTGTGCTGCCATGTGTTGCCATGTGTCATATCCACATTGGCTCTTGTAATTGAATTAATCGGCTGATGTAATGAGAGAATGAGAATATATACAAAAGGGTGTGATCTCTGCAAATGTACTATATATCACATATGAGAATATTTCCAATTTCTGATTTTCTCTTCTTAGCTCCCTCCCTCTCTCTCTCTCTCCCTTCCCACGAGCTCTCTTGCCAATCCAAATCTCAACAAATATATTGTATATTATATAGATTTTTAACAGAACTTAGATAATAGAGAAGGGGGTAAAAAAAAAAAACAAAAGCAATATTCAATCATATTATTTACATTTAAAACAGCTTAACCCTTCTAATAATACAGCTTATATAACTAATAAGAAAAAGAACCTTTCATCAATTGATTAATCGAACCTAACTTTGTGTGCTGAAGAGAAAAACTTTGCTGCGGCAACCATGGTTGCCTCTGTCCCAGAACTTATTGTATAACAGATATTTCCCTCCTTATATTTTCATCTTCACCAGCTGATGATGAAACAAAGAACCATGAACTGATCAATGAACTCAATCTTGTAGAGCCCCTGCTCTCTTTCTTGTCCTTGACCATCTTGCTTGTCAAATATTCGACTTGCAATATGTATCAGATGAACAGAAGCAGAATTCTATGACTATGATCTTTAATTATGTGGAACTTTTTTCAATATTTTGTTTTCTAGCTCAGATGAATTGGGATTTCAATATTATTTTAAAAAATTATTATTGTTGTTTACGGTTGCGATGAGTCTGGCCTCTTTGGGAAAATATCAAGAGAAACTGGGTTCTACGTCTTCTCCCCTTTGATACTCTGCCATAAACTTGCGTAATCCCTCAAGCTCCACGGCTACTTGTTCCATGGAAGGCCTTGCCTTCCTTTGTAACCCCAAACATCTTTTTGCCAGATCCGCCACCTTTCTGGCCGTCTCAGAAGTTGATTCATTGACTATTATTTGAGCATCAAGAATTTGGTCCAAGCGACCCTCTTCCACTGAAGTTCGAAATAAGCTTGCTAGGTTCACAGCACTAGTCCCAGGAGGAGAAACTGGGTTTTGACTTGTTAGTAGCTCCGCTAGGACAACTCCAAAGCTATAGACGTCACTCTTTTCTGCTAGTTCGTCATTTCGAAAATGAGGGTCAAAGTATCCTTCCTTTGAAATTGAGCTAAAATAATCTGAGCTCAAATAAGGTTCATTGAGCAATCGTGACTGTCCAATGGCAGACAACTTTGCCGTGTAATGATCATCCAATAGTATATATTTCGTCGCCAAACATTGGTGTATGATCGGCGCGGGAGTGAACGAGTGTAAGTAAGCTAGTGCTCCAGCTGTTTCTGACGCTATCTTGAGTCGTAACTCCAATGAAAGTAGTAGTGCAGTTGGTTTTATTTTATGAATGTGCTCAAAAAGTGTGCCATTGGAAATGTACTCAAAAACCAGAACAGGTTTGTCTTCTTTCCGACAAAGACCTAAGTACCTCACCGCATTTATGTGGTGGGTCTGAGAAGCAACAGCCGCCTCAATAGCTACATCTCCATACCTAATACGAGTTGTGTACTTCTTTACCGCAAACCCTTGGCCTTTGTAAAAGGTTGCAAACTTGTCTCCACCAATGATTCTACTTTCATGGTAGTCGTCTGTTGCCCACTTAAGTTGTTCTGCACTAAATGTTCTTGTGTTACTCGTCATCCCAAGGAAATATTCCATTTGCATGTAATAGAATTCTCTCTTAAAGTCCGTAGCCGTGAGAGCAAGGACTTCAACAGCATCACCCATTGCCTTAGCAGACTCGGTTGCCACTGGTAATACGTTAGGAAATGAAGTCGACAATGGCCAACGTAGAAGTTCTTCTCCACATACTTCTCCTGCACCTCGTTGCTGTAAATTATATATATTACTATTAGAAGAAGAAGAACCTTTCCTCTTTTCAATGCTTACATTTCCCTCCACAATGTAGAGCATCATTGCAAGTGGTTTACCCTCGTCATTAATGATAACATCGTCAACAAACTCCAGGGGCTTAAGATACCAGCAAATCCTTGTCAACACACTTTCAGCCATGTTTTTCAACATTGGCACCTAGAATTAGAATTAATTAATAAAAACATCTTATATATATATAGAGGAATTAATAAATAAATAAATTTAAACATCTTATACATAATTGTTAGTCGCGTCTCATGCTTCTCATCTACAATCATATGGATGTTCGTTTTTCATGCTTCTCATCTACAATCATATAACCCTTTATTTAATATTATTTAATTTTACTAATTTCACTATATGCTTGTATTAGTGGGTTTATTTGTTTTTTGTTTTTATATAAACGATATTCTATTTTAATCTATAATCTAAACTATGGGAGGAGACAAGGCAGGTCCTAAGATTTTGATGGCCCAGGGCAAAGTCAAAAAGAAGGCCCTATAAATGCAAGACTACTTACAAGTAAAAATATTTGTTTTCATTTATACGTGTGTATATAGAATGTAGACCTTTTACAACTAGTAACAAAAAGTAGGCCTTAAAAAAAAATTCATTTTACTTGTGGAAATGTTTAAAATTTTTAATATATAAAGCAATGATTGAACACAAGAATTTTTATTTTTTTTGAAAGAGATTGGAAGAAAAATATGACATTTTAAGTAGTAGAATGCATCAAAGAAAGAAAGAGGGGTAGAACAATATATGTTAATTATATCAACCACAAATTACTCCTTCCAAAGTCATTTATACTCGTTTTTTTTTTTTTCCAAAGATAGTCCATTTGATACATTTATAATCAGAACATCAACTCATCAATCATCATTATAAAAAATTTAAAAAAAAGTTTTATTTCTTAATGCCAGTAGGACTTGAACATAGATTTGTTTTGAATAAAATCAAAGAGAAACCATTAATGCAAGATGGAACTTCAGAAATCTTGATGTTAGCTTCTTATATATACTCTATACCTTTATATATATACTATATATAGTATACTACTGTACCTCATATTAAGAAACTATTTTAGAAGCAGCTTTTAAAAGAACAATAAAATAAATAAATATTTTGGGGCCCAGGGCAGTACCCCTTCTCGCCCTGCCTCAGGGTCGAGCCTAGGAGGAGGATTCGAACTCAAATGTAGAATGAAGAGTACATCCGCTCTTACGAACTTATTGGCTAAGCGTATTAGTGAGGTTTTATTATTTAGTATGTGTGTTGGTATTAAACTGTTAGTTTTTGTACTAATCAAACTGTTAGTTTTTCTTTAATTACTTGTTTTACAGATTTACTCTTATTACTCTTCGGCTAACAATATTTGACCCACGTCTCACTCTATCTTTTAGTTGGGCTATTCTATAGAATCACAGTATTTTGATAATTGTTACCTATTTTAGTTGGGCTATTCTATTTGTGAATGGGCTGATGAGGCTCTACAACTTGTATGGGCTTGGGTCTAGTAGAAATTTGGCATTTCTTTACTGCTTTTAACCAAATGAGACTAGGATGTCTGTTTTCAACCTGTGGCATGCCCCTTAGAGCATTTGCACCGGTCCTCCCTCCCCTCCTCCTGCCGGACAAGAGGGGGTCTAGGCCCGTGAAGCCGTTTCCAGCGGTGCAAAACAGCCTAGGCAGGGTGTGGGCTCCACCAAACCATGGCAGGCCCGAAGGCAAGAACAGCCCGACTTGTTGCCTAAGGGCTGTGACGTCAGTGATAATGTTAGCAATGAAATTTTTATAAAAAAAATCGAAACAAAATACCAAAACTTTCAGAATTTTTTTTATTTATATAAATACCTAGCCATATTTTTCACTTCCCACACCAAAACTCTATACAAATTCATCTCCTCATATCTCATGTGAATAGTGGTTGTCCTTGGGTTGCCATGACAATGGGTGGAAAACCAACAAAAAAATTGCTATGGCAGGCACTATTCATGTGAATAGTAAAAACCCTTGCTTCCCTTTACCTTTTGCCATGGCAAATGGGTGGAAATGGTCTTAGGCCATCTCTAATAGTGGAGGGCTAAACAAAGCCCACCCGTAAAATTTATCCCACAATTTATAGTTTTTTTAAGGGATAAAGTTTTACTATATTTTTACAATTTCCAATAGTGCATGGCTAATCATAGATCCTTCAATATTCTATTAGTTTTTAGTATATTTTATAAAAATATTGGTTAATTTAATTAAAGTACTACTTCAGACCCTATTTAAAATATATTTGTGGGAAATAACTAATCATGTTAGAATGAAAAGAGTAAGAATAGTATGTAAAAGGAATGATGAAAAGAATGTGGGAAATCATATAGAAATGAGGTTGGTATTTATAGAAGGATTTATTGAATATATATATATTCCATTAAGGGACACCATTTAGGATACCCTACGAATATTTTTTCAACGATCTAAACTGTCTATTTTTCAAGTCTTCATTCATAGATCATCTTTGCAAAAAATCAGACAAATTGAAAATCATTAAAGCATCTAATGGAGACCAACAAAATCAATGAGGTGCTTCAAGAAAGTACTTAAATTTCAATAATTTAATTGAATAGTGAAATGTTATCGGATTCAAGTATTTTTTGTAGAGATGATCTTTGAATGAATATCTACAAAATAAATGGTTTGGATTAGTGAAATAAAATGCGGATTGGGCTCTACAAGGGTGTCTCTCAAATAAATTATTTGAGGAATCCCTCAACCAAAACTCTCTCTATATATATATATATACAGTTGCAAGTTTTTTCCAAAGGTTGCAAGTTTTGTCCAAAGAAAAAAAGAAATCGTTGTTGGTTTTTGAAAAAAAGATATAGTCCATCCAAGAATGAGGTCAAGTTTAGCCCAACATTTGGCCTCTTTGGCCAGCTAACTGGGTTTGGCCCAGTGACATGGCACATTTAGTTCACTTGTTGGAGATAAGTTTTGGGGTGTGAAAGGGCTAAATTTGAGGATTTAGTCCACTATTGGAGATGACCTTAGATATTATATTATCTTACAATCCAATGATAATTAATTATACCTGTCCCAAACAGAAACTCTCTAATTTTCTTTTTTGTCCAAATAGGTGTGGTAAAGTAATTGTTAAAAAAATTCAATTCTAAGTTTTTATTGTTTTATAACACATGTTCGTACTTGAAATCTTTTTAGTATTCGAAAGAAAAGTACTATTAGATTCACTAGTGTAGTGGTTTGGAGCAACTGCTTTCCTACAGGAAAGTTCTTGGGTTCAAGTCCTATCATCCGTGTAGTGTCTGTGAGTTTAGTATGTTATCGACCCTCTAAATACGAAAGGTCATAAAAAAAAAAGGGGTACTATTAGACCAAAAATTAAAGGAAGCTATTATTAAGTCAACGAGATCTAGCTTAGTGGAAATGAGCCTTGACTTGGATATACTAGTAGTCTCAGGTTTGAAGCCCCATGACACTTTGGTAGTGTGTGTGTAAGAAACCCCACTCCTCTTTGTAAAGAAGCTATTATTAAATGCTTAAGTGAATAAGTATAACACTATAAATATATACACTTCTAGTTCTAGGATGGATGACAATTAATCAGTTTTGATATATATGGAATGGAAAGGCGAGTAATTAATTAGAGTCATGGATTTGGAGGAACTTACTCTCTCCAAGCTAGTCCTAGGCGTAAAACTTTTAATATAGTTCTGTCGATCCAAGGGAAGAATAGAGAAGATATAGTCCAAAGCAGCATCCCTGTTTTCTTCAAGTTGTGATCGTACCTTGTCCATGATCTGCAACTTCATATCATTATGCAACCTTTTGGGGATGCCGTTTGAAGATAACCACAAATCGGTCTCGTCACTTTTCTCTTTCACCTTTCGTTCCACTTCCATCTTCTTCTGTTTCAATTTCATCTTGTGTCTATACGCCTCTCTTCTTGCAGTATCCAACTGCATGTACATCTATGCCAAAACAAGTAGCTCAGTCATTAATTAGGAATTTATTTATTTTTGGGTGTTCAAAATCATTAATTAGGATTTATTTACACTAACACCTTTTCAAGCTTTTGGTTGAGGTTCTAGAAATTACACGAACACCTCTAGAGGTTTTAAATTGTTTTCACAAAACCCATTTTCATTGATTTTTCGTCCAAAGATTGATGATTATATATATATTTTTTATCAAAATTACAAAATTAGCCTTTGAGATTAGATTGCACACACATTCATTGAGGTTTGGTTTTGTCATTTGCACATGTTTTTCTTAAATGAAATCATCAAGTTTTGAAGGAACAATCAATGAAAATAGATTTTGTGAAAACAATTTGAAACCTCATCAAATGTTCGTGTGTAATATATGTAATATATATAACCTGAAGGGGTTTGTGAAAAAAAAGAAAAAAAAAAAGGGAAAACCTGAAGGGGTGTTACTACAAATAACTCATTGGTTATTTATCCTTCCCAATCAAAACCAAGCCAACCTTTACAAAAAGGAAAAAAAAAACAAAAAGACAAGCCCACAATAGGATTTGGGTGTTTGCTCTTGATTGATGATATGTTAGGTGTTGCAAGACTCGGTTGGTGTATCCTGTGCTACAGTATAGTTGTCTGTTTTTTTCTTAAATTTTAATGCGAGTATAGTTGTCTGTTTGTTGTTAGGGTTTTACCCCTTATTTCAAAAAAAATAAAAATAAAAAAACTTTGAATAAAAAACCTCCGCACTACTAACCTATAAAGTTTCAAAAGCGATTAAAAAAAAAAAGCGAGCCAAACCTGCAAATTTCCAATGAAATATAAGAATAAAAGCAAGCCAATTATAGAAATAAAAGCCGCAAAGAGGTTTTCCCATCCATCAGTACTAGGCTCCAGGTTTGAACCAAGAGAACTGCAAAAATGAAATGGTGACATATATCAGATACAAAATTGAAGTTTTCTTTTTATTCAGCAAATTATATCATTTTTAATATTTGAACTTAGAATCTTCTCCATCAAAGTAAGTGAAATTATAAATGGTATGATTCGAAGTAAGAAAATCGATATTCGACCAAACAAATGACTTAGAAAAAGTATACAAACCTCAAATTTCGCAAGCCCCACCAAAAACAATTGGAGAATTTCTTGAAATAATTTGTTGATCCTGGTATACCAGATTGAAGGATTGTACTATATATACCAAAATTGAAGAGCGTTGTATTCACTGGACTTATAGGGCATATATCATTTAGAAATGTAATATTTCTAAATGTGTCATGACAACTAAAAGTACTAGTGTTACATCTATTTTCTTTTCGACATGCATCATGCCAGTAAATGACCGTTCGTTGAATAGCAAAAAAGTACCATATGGCACCAAGTACCTGAAGAATAATATAAGTTACTTATTTGAATCCTCTCTTGCAACAATTTTTTAAAAAAAAAAAAAACATATTCTTAAAGATTGAAAGAAGATTTTAATGTTATAACATATTATATAGTTTTGTAAACATAACTCAAGAAGTATGTTTCTACTCTGAAGCTACATAAGCCTTTTATTTATCTAAAAGCTAGCAATCGTACTATGTAAATAAAATAAATCACGATAAAATATTGAAACTTACATGACTAGCGAGGATGTATATAAAGAAATTCAAGACAGCTTTAACCCATATAGCAGTCTCTCCAGTGTCTCTTTGTTTAAGTTCCTTACATGATAAGTAGATACGAAATACTCGTGGAACATATTGTAATAGAACAAAGAGGTTCATGGTAACCATCCTCATCGTGTTCAACGATCTCAAGTCCCTCAGTTTTGAAAAGAAAATGAGAATTGCTACCTGAACAAGATACATTGATAACATGAACAAAAAAAATCATTTGAACATGAAATCATTTGTCCACTCAATTAATATATAGGTGGTGAATGTAATATCTTAAAACAGACCAAAATCCGCTTTGCATGAAAACATTGAGATTGGTAAAACCAACATTAATTCTAAGAAAGGGCTTCTCTTACCTGTGGAAGCGGCAGAACAGCCAAAATGTCAATGAAGATGGATGACCCCAATCTTGTCTTGGCCATTATTGGCACAAAAGATTTCATACAAAACCAAATTATTGAGCGTCTGCTACGATCTTCATCGATTAAACCGCATATGACACGATATTCATCGATTAAGCGCAAAACGTTGTCAGATGTACAAGTTCGAACAATAATGTCAAATATATAAAAAAGATCAGTGAGTGATCTTAAAAGAAGAGCGGCAATCTTCAAGTTTCTGTCAGACAGCAAGCACTTGATATCATCCTTCATCATAGGAACGTAGAGAAACAAAGGATCCAGTACAACAGCAAACACACATGATGCTACAAATATCTTCTTCCACTTTTGAAGGAAGGACTCCCGAGGAGAATCATGAGTTTCCATGATTGAGTTTTCCATTGTAGCCTCTGAATGTGTATAATAGCGATTGCTGGAGATGAAAGAAACAATTATATCATTAAGTATCGAGGGAGACAAAAAGTAGGATAATCAATGTAATACTTGTCCTCAAATCAACAGATTAGTGGCTCCATACATAAAGACAAAAAGCAATATGTGCTTGCAACTAAAGCAACACAATTATTCTGCAAGTAAAGTTGCTTCCTCTTCCTCTGCAATTAAAGAACCACAATTATTCTGCAAGTAAAGTCACTTCAGCTTCCTCTTCAGTGTTCTCCACTAAAGCTACTTCGGACTTTTTTTTTTCTTCTTTTAGAAACTGAATAATCTTTGCAGAATTCGGACTTAGGCAAGCTAATACCAAATTCTGGATGTTGTGCATGCAGTGGTACTCTGCAATTCAATTTGAATAACTGCCACAACTTTGGAACTTTCCCTAGTAATAGTTTGAGAAAGGAAGCAGTTCAGGGCACCAACTGATCAAATAAAATTGAATATCCAGAACCATGCATTTGTTCGGCAATTGACATTAAGAAAGTATGCCATTTCTGGCTTAACAATGTGTGTATATAATCTATCTATATATATAAAGCAAAAGGCAGAGAATAGTGAAACATTCAAAATACCAGAAAATGCCCTTGGTTAATGCAAACATTAAGAATTGAAATTATTAATTAAAGGGAGCTTTAGTTTTAAACCATAATATAGTTTACTAATCTAGTAGAAAGAAATACAATTTAGTCTAATTAGCAAAAGGCCAAACACCAAAATGTAACAAAAATACCATTACAAAATATGAAAATTACAACATATGCCATTTTCAGTATTTAGTTTTAAACCAAAGCTGGACAAACGACATCAAACCCAAAACAGAAACAGAAACGACATATAAACCGAAACCGAAATTGAATCACACATTCGCGCGACCTTTCAACTTCACCTCCAAAAAACCTCTTCAACTGTTCCACAAAAATCCCCAAAATCTCAGCCAACGGCGACGACCATCTCAGATTCCTAGTCTTCACTCTCACTTTCGGCAAAAAAGTGTAAGGAATCAACTCTCTGATACCTAGTCTTAATTTTTTTTTCTGCAATGTAGTTTAGGTTTTCGTTTTCGTTTTCGTTTCGTTTTGGTTTTGGTTTTGGTTTTCTGCATCTCAGATTCCGGTTTGGGGTTTCGTTTTCGTTTTCGTTTGGTTTTGGTTTTGGTTTTGGTTTTCTGCATCTCAGATTCCGGTTTGGGGTTTTGTTTTGGTTTTGGTTTTTTGCATCTCAGATTCCGGTTTGGGGTTTCGTTTTCGTTTTTGTTTTCGTTTTGGTTTTGGTTTTGGTTTTGGTTTTCTGCATCTCAGATTCCGGTTTGGGGTTTCGTTTTCGTTTTCCTTTTGGTTTTCTACATCTCAGATTCTAGTTTGGGGTTCCGTTTTCATTTTCCTTTTGGTTTTCTGCATTGCAGTTTCCGTTTTCGTTTTGTGTTTTGGATTGCTCATATTATATGTCTATTATGTTTGATGTTTTTCCTTTTGGATTGCTCATATTACATGTCTATTATGTTTGATGTTTTGCCTTTTGGATTGCTCCTTTTAAAAGAGGGTTTTCTGCATAGATAATTGCATTGCAGAAAAACAAACTTCATTGCAGAAACTCATATTATATGTCTATTATGTTTGATGTTTGATGTTTTCTTTTTTCTGCTCAACTATTTATACTTCTTCCTTGTAGTTTATCTTTACTTTACCTAATAGTGTTTTCATCCCTTCTTGTTTCAGATCACAAATGGCGCAAGAGAATGAAGCTCAAAACCAACGAAAGCCAAGAATGAAAACGATGGCTCAAAAGATAAAAAAAAAGCCATCCTATGATCGAAAAGCAAAGCACTTGGAATATGTCCAGTTTCGGTGCAGCCTCAATGCTTTCAACAGCATCATTGCATATGTTAAACCAAAGCTCAATCAAAGGCAGAAGATGTTGCTCAAGAAAACCCCCTTCTGGTACTTCATTGAGCTGTTTTACCACCAGAAAATTGATATGAATAACATGAATAAGTCGGACCTCGACTTAATACAGCTGCTGAACTAGTTTGATCTAGATTCAAAGTCCTTCAAGTTCGGCACAAAATCATTCCACATCACATGCAATGCAGTGACTCAGATCCTAGGACTGCCAAACAAAGGAGAATCTGTCACACTTGGCTATGATAGATACACTACTGCCTTCAGAACAAGGCACTTTGGACAAAAGGGAAAACCTTCAAAAAACCAGGTAGAAGCAGAATTACGAAAAACAATTGCCTTGGCAAACCAGCCGAAGAAAGAAAAGGCCAAGGCAGAGCAAAAGGAGCAAAAGAAGAGAGGAAAAGCAAAAAAGGAAGCTGAAGAAAAAGAAGGGGAATACGAAGAGGAAACGGAGGTTGTTAACTACAACAAGGAGGTGGTCAGCCTAATCTTGATCCTGCTCTGCATGACATTCCTCTTTGCCAACTCTTCATCCACTTTGCACTGGAAAATATTTGAGCATTGTGTGAATCTAGACACACTTTCAAGATATTCGTGGGCAAGAGCTGTTTCAGCCTACATGAATGAATCCTTGATTGCAAAAGCAAAAGCAAAAGCAAAAAAGGGAGGAGAAGCATCTATAGGAGCTGTTTCGGGTTGCACTACCCTAATATTGGTAAGTAAAGAGTCACTTATCAATGCATTTTGAGTTTTAGGCAATGCAATATCCAACATAATTTTTGTACTGCAGTTTCTATTTTGTGAGAGAACAAACATCATACAGCCAATCTTTGGCAAGGAGGAAGAAAATCCTGCCATTCTTAAATGGAGTCTTATGGAACTCCACACAAGATTCAACCAAATAAAAGACTTAAATGACATCGAGGTATGCAATTTATCGCATGTTCTATTTTAATGTATGTTGAATGTGAATCCATGCTAAATCATTCTCATTGAACAGGGTATTTTCAAAGCCCCAAAAAAGCGAAAAACTACCGGGGAAGAGGGAGACCCTGTGGAGAAGGTAATTAAAATCTGTACATAGTGCATTTCAGTTTCTCTTTTCCATTGCAATTTCTAAACCATTCTCATTGTACAGGGTGATTTGAAAACATATAAAAAGAGAAAAACCACCAGAGAAGAGGGAGACCCTCTTGACAAGGTAATTAGAATCTCTAAACAGTTTCTGTTTCCTGCAATGCAGTTTGTGTTTTTCCCATTGCGGTTCCTAATTAGTTTCTTTTCAATTTGCAGAATTGCCAAATTGAAGATGATGAAGGAAAACAAGGAGAAGCAGAGCCCCCTACACCTCTTTCAATTCAAGACATCTTGGTAAAATCCATGACAGACCAAATCAACTACCGCCAACGCCAAGATCCTAGCTTCGTTTCCCCAAAAAGATTACAATTGTGGAAGGACAGTGAGAAGAAGATGACAGAGTTGTGGGATATATTTATCCAGGCAGAACAAAGATCAATGGACCTGCAAGAGGAGTTGGAGAAATACAAAGACAAATTAGATAATGAAGAATGTATAAGTGCTGCCTTGACAGTTGAATCTACATTTCAGCGTCAAGAAATACTAAATCTGAAAAGGAGAATTGCAGAATTAGAAGGCCAGAAACCTCGCATTGACCATGAGACACCTGATGTTCAAGAAGAGAAAGAAGAAGAAAAGGAAGAAGAAGACAAAGAAGAAGAGAAGAAACAAGAAGAGAAGAAGAAAAATGCTCAAACACCTAATGTTCCTTCAAGAATACAAAGGCTGAAGAACAGAGAAAGAAAGAGGCTTCAAGCATCTTGCTATGAGTACGAAAAAGATAAGCAACCAAAAAAGAAGGACGCAAAAAAGGGTGATGAAGAAATACCACAATTCAAGCTTATCTCTTCTGAGGAGCCATCAACACAAGAGGATCCTCTAAATCAAATGGAGGTATGCAATTACTGCAGTTCAAGCTTCCTTTTGTTCATGTTTTCTGCGTTGCAGTTTCTAATTAGTTTCCTTTCAATCTGCAGTCAACACAAGAGGCATCTCAGCCTGATGCTACAAAGCCACTTCTTGATTCCCCAAAAGGAACAAACCCTGATGATTCGATACCTGTAGGTCTGCAAAACTCAGATGATGAGGCTTTGGCAAAAAAGACACGAAAAAAGCCAACAAAGAAAAAACTAGGATGGGGTCAAAGGAAGGTTTGGCAGAAAATCCCAAAAGAGGACAGGGACAAAATTGAAGAATACTACTTAAGTACTCAACCTGGGTAATATCCCTATCCCAAAAGAACAATTCTTTCATCTTTTATTTTCAATTAAACTGAAACTCATCTTGTGAATTTCATGTATTCAAATCCGCAGTGATAACTTTTGGGAAGGACTCCGTTCTGAGAAAGTGACAAACCACGATATCAAAGATATTGTATGGGACCTGGAACTGTCACAAAACATAAGTCTAAACTACTAATTCTATAACACACACTGCACTGCAGTATATTACCCATTAACAAGTCCATTTTTCTCCAATCAATGTGAAACAGGTTATTGAGGCCTATATACAAATAGAGGAGGAGAAAATAGGGCCCATGCAGACAGATAGTCCACGGTACATGTCCACATGGACTTGGGTAAGAATTATTTTCAAAATTCAAAATTGTTTAAACAGACAGGTTGGCACAGGGCCCTGTTTCAAAATTCTTGGGCTCCTCATTATTTTCAAAATTGTTTATACTAACAAATTGCCATTCAATGCTTGTAGTCTTACATGCAAACCTTTCTAGAGCCAGGTTGGCACAGGGCCCTGTTTGAACCGTTGCTTGAAAAACTCGGGAAATGCAATGTGCTTTTCTTCCCAATCATTTCAAGAACCGAGTTCCATTTTACACTCCTTGCATTTCACAAACATGAACGAAAGTGGAGACACTACAATCCACTGAGGTCGTTGGGAGCAAGAAAAGAAGAAAGATGCGTTGACATTGCTCACAATATGGTAAGTGGAATGAAGCTGTCTTAATTTCTCAGCACAAACAAAAACACTTTCTGCAATGCAGTTTCTGTGTTATTCCTACTGTCTTTTGATGTTTTTTTCCTTCTTTAAACAGGTTAATATTGTTGAAGGGTGGCTGGAATATATAAGACCTCAAGCACAAGTGTTCTTAGAAAGTAGAAAAATACCAAAACTTGTGAAGCAAAGGGAAGCGCCCCCTACACCTGTACTCGAGGACATGACCCCAAATGAAGAACTCACTCTCAATTGGATTCGGCAGAATCCATATCAGTTTCCATTTGAGGAGGACATAGAATGTGCTCAACAAAGTTCATCTTCGTAAGAATTGTTTCTACTCAACTTTTCATTACATTTTGAAATCCTTCAAAACCAAAAACTAATCTCCTATTCATTTGCAGGTTGGATTGTGGCATGTTCGTCATGTTGTACATGGATAAAATTGCACAAGGACAGCCCATTCCACAAAGTGTAGACAAGAATTTCATGAACGAATATCGAGCACAATACGTACTAAAACTCCTACACCACAGACATTGTGTCATTAATCGTCTCTAGTGATTTACTAAAACTCCTACACCACAGACATTGTGTCATTAGTCATCTCTAGTGATTTGTCTTTTGTGAACTCAAGGCAATATGTATCTTGATTGTTGTGGATGTTTGTAAATATTTCTAGTTATGGGATATGAGAAAAGATTTGTTATACATATAAACTGTCATAATCTTAGAAAAGATTTGTTATACATCTGCTCAAAGCGTAGACAAGAATTTCATGAACGAATATCGAGCACAATACGTACTAACACTCCTACACCACAGACATTGTGCATCTCAAGGCAATATGTATCTTAATTGTTGTGGATGTTTGTAAATATTTCTAGTTATGGGATATGAGTAAAGATTTGTTATACATCTAAACTGCCTTTTGGATTGCTCCTTTTAAAAGAGGGTTTTCTGCATAGATCATTGCATTGCAGAAAAACAAACTGCATTGCAGAAACACAAACTGCATTGTCCCAGGGTTTTCTGCATAGATCATTGCATTGCCTTTTGGATTGCTCCTTTTAAAAGAGTGTTTTCATCCCTTCTTGTTTCAGATCACAAATGGCTCAAGAAATGACACCACAAAAGAATGAAGCTCAAAACCAACGAAAGCCAAGAATCAAAACGATGGCTCAAAAGAGAAAAACAAGAATTGAATGGCAGTTAAAAATGAATATCCATTGATCAAACAATTGTATAATTTTCATTAACTTCAAAAAAGAATCATAATATCCAATTACAAATCGTGTAGCCAATTACAAGCAAATAAAAACTGCAATGCAGAAACTGACTATACATTTCACTAAATCATATCTAACATAAGCAATTGTCAACTGAGAAGGAATGTTCATATCACTGCCTTGCAAGTCTTCCTGTTGTGCCCAGCAACACTGCACCGACTGCATTTCAATGGCCTTGTACCTTCACTAAAAGCTTTGATCCTCTTTGTTGGTGGTCTTCCGGCTGGCCTCTTTGTAATTGGCGGAAGCATAACTCGAGCAGCTGAACTGTTGCTGCCCAAGCCTTTCCCAATATCTGAAATAGGAAAAATAGGACTCTCATAGGATTTTCGAAAGAAATCAAAACTGTAGTAACACTCAACATAATCGTAAACCGAATCTTTCTTTGCTAGAATTGCAGCCACGACATGCGTACAAGGAAAACCATCAATTTGCCAAAGACGGCAAGAACATTTCCTTTGCCCAAGATCAACCATCACAGAATAGTCAGCAAATACTTCAAAAACAGTGCAACTAGAACGACGAACTGCCCAAGTCCTACCTGCCTCCGCCTTTTCCCACAGTCTTGTTTCCATCTCCGGACACAAAATTGTTGTCCACTTATCTGCTTCAATTCGTCGTTGAGAATTCAATACCATTAATTTCTGTTGAATCCCCTCTATCATAGGTAGCACCGGCAAATCACGAAATACGCCAACCCAATTATTAAATGACTCGGCTAAACTATTTGCCATCTCTCCATAACGCATTCCTTGGAAAAAACCGTTGGCGTAGTGATCTCTAGACAATTCAGATATAAATGTCTTCACTTTCGAACTCCCAACAACTACCAACTTGTCCATTGCTACTTTAAACTCTTCCTCCGTAACAGCATATGCGCATTTACTAAAGAGATTGACAACACGGTCTTGGAGCAGTTTCCCATAACCTGACTTCGGGTACTTCGATATCAAATTCTGTTTGAGGTGATAGTAGCAGTAAGAATGAGGCCATCCAGGAAACACAGCCCCCATAGCATTTAACAAACCATGATTGCGGTCCGAGAAAAAGGTCACCATTCTCCCCATCGGAAGCAATATAGCAGCCAAATGTTGAAGAAACCAAGTCCAATTCTCCTCTGTCTCAGAATCAACAACTCCAAAAGCTAGAGGATAAAACCCTGCAAAACAAAACCAAAAGCACAAGTATAAGCAACAACAAATTACACAAAACAGTAAACATAAACTGCAATGCAGAATACACAAAATAACAACAAATTACACAAAACAGTAATGCAGATTACACAAAAATCCAATACAGTACAGTAACCATACCTTGATTCCCATTCTTTCCGGAAGCACAAAGAAGCTGCCCCTTGTACTTGCTCTTCAAAAACGTAGCATCAATGAACAACAAGGGTATGCAATATTGAAATCCAGCAATGCAACCGCCAAAGGATACAAAAAACCGTCTGAAGCGATTAATTCCAGCTTCACATTCAAGCTCGCATAGAGAACCAATGTTAGTTTCATTTACCGCGTCCACATACCACACTAACTCGTTGAAGGACTTCGACTCATCACCATGAACGTCCAGTTTAGCTAACTCTTTGCCAAACCATGCATGGTAGTATGAAATGTCTATACCATACTAATCTTTCAACTCGTGTATAATCTCAATTGGCTTCAGCTTTGGTTTTGCACGAATTCTGTCCACAAAGAGAGAGGACACCACACGAGACCTCATCATCTTTCTCTTTGATTCCCGTATCCGACCCACACATGTATGCACATTATTTAACGTCCGAATTACAAAACAGCCGATAGATTCACAACGAGAAGCATAAACACGCCAACTACAACCCTCCAATTTCTTATTCGAACAAACAGCAATCACTCGCTTCTTGTCATTGCCGGCATTTAAAAAATTAAATCCTACTTCAAGAGCATACTTGCACAATTTCAACCGGAACTCCTCTGCACCACCGTCAAACTTCTGCCCTACATGATGTATGTACATCTCCCACTCATTTGACAACAAAGGCTTAGCACTTGCTCTCTTCGACCTGCCCAAAAATTCATTTCTATCTTCAACAGTACTAGAACACGAAGACTCGCCCTTTTCACATGATATCAACTCCTTAGTTGCACAAACATCACCACTATACTCACCGCTCCCCAATAAATCCTTAACTAAAATATCCACAGTCTTTGCATTTGATATCGACAAAAATGCCATCATCATATCTAAATCACTATCTGTTTCTAGTAAACAACTAGAATAACCGGGGAGCGAATACCGTAACGTGAAACTACCCAACTGCAAACCCCTAAACCTTAGACACAAAGTCTTCGAAACATCAACCATGGATGATTTTTCTGAAACTGAAAACATGATCGTTTCGGACTTATATGTGCACTTGGCAATGACACAAACCTCCATTAGCCTTGAAATTGCAAACAAAACAACAAACAAAAACAGAATACAATTCAAATCAGTAAATAATGTAGATGAGCAGTTGTAATATTCCCATATACTTGCAAATATTAGTATGAAATCGAACATATGAAACCAGAAACTGCAATGCAGAAAAACGGCAACAAACAGATGCAGTTCATGACAGAAAATAAAAAAATTCAAATAGAAACCAAAAGGAAACCAAGATCAAAGTACTAAAACTGAAGTCCAAAAACATATAAGTCGATATAAACGAAAAAAGGTTCAAAAGTATTTATACCTCAACACCTAGGACTACCAATAATCAACCCAACCAAACAGCAACTCAAAATCAAATCTGATCACAAAACGAAGAATATAGGGTTTAGGATGCAAATCGAACGACAATGTAGCAGAAAATAACGCCACAAAACTGAGCTCGAAATACCCGAACTAAGGAGAACATATATCGCCCAAAACTGAACTTTATTCCGCATGCAAATCGAAAGAAAACCAGAAAAACACAGAAAATTGTAGAAAATCGAAGGAAAACAAACCAGAAAATCGAAGCTCCCTTCGCAGAACCAGAACCAGACCTCCAAAACCTCAAAGACGAACGAAAACGAAAGAGAAGGTATCGCGTGTATTTTAAACGTCCAAGGGTAAAAGCGCCATTTGATTTGTAGGTTTAAAGATGGGCCAAGCTTTTTAAGAAGAAGGGTACAATTGTATTTTTAGGTTTTAGTTTTAAGCTGGCCCAACAAATCTGG
The DNA here is from genome assembly GCA_020521455.1 of Prunus kanzakura. NCBI lineage: Eukaryota > Viridiplantae > Streptophyta > Magnoliopsida > Rosales > Rosaceae > Prunus > Prunus kanzakura. Next base: position 51,316 of record BPUM01000367.1, read on the forward strand.
GCCTACTCTTTGGCCTAATCCAAAATACCAATTCTTTTATGGGTATTAAAACCCAAACCAAAATACCTAATGTCTCAAATCCAAATTACTAAAGTTAATTATGTCTGATTCCTAATTTTCCTTTAATTAAATGAGGATAATATGATAAATTCAGACTTTTTCATATTAAAAAAATTAAAATTAAAAGAAAAATCAAATAATGGATCCTATTTTTATGGAACACAACTACCCATTATCTTTTTTAATTCTAAAATAATTTTTTTTTTTTTAAAAAAAAAACCTCTTGCAGACGCGGAAATGCATATGGAAAGACTAATCTATATATATAAAGCAAAAGGCAGAGAATGGTGAAACATTCAAAATACCATAAAATACCCTTGATTAATGCAAACATTAAGAATTGAAATTATTAATTAAATGAGGATACTATGGTAAATTCCCACTTTTTCGTATTAAAAAAATTTAAAATTAAAAGAAAAATCAGATAATATATCCTCTTTTTATGGAACACAACTACCCATTATCTTTTTTAAATCTAAAATATATATATATTTATATATATATATATATATATATATATATATATATATATATATATTTTAAAAGCCTCTTCCAGGCGCGAAAGCGCATGCGGATAGGCTAGTATATATAAAGCAAAAGGCATAGAATGGTGAAACATTTAAAATACCAGAAAATGCCCTTGGTTAATTCAAACATTAAGAATTGAAATTATTAATTAAATGAGGATAATATGGTAAATTCACATTTTTTTCATATTCAAAAAAATTAAAATTAAAAAAAATCAGATAATAGGTCGTACTTTTATGGAATAACTACCCATGTTATCTTTTCTTAATTCAAAAAATAAAAGAACAAAGAAAAAAGAGATATTTAGTCATTTACCCATTCTTAGTAGACTTGGCAATATTGCACATGACATGTTAACACAACACGAATTCGCACGAAATTATCAGTATATTTGGGTTGAGCTTAATGAGTCGAGTTGAAAACAGGTGATCTTGTTAGCCACCTGTTAAGCTAACGGGTTGGGTTGGGTCAATTCGTGAATATTCGTATCCACCCGTTAAAGAGGGTAATTTGGTAGTTTTGCTAAATGTGTTTTTAAAAAATATCCCAAGTCTCCAACATCAGTCCTTTTTTTTTAATTTTAATATTCCTTTTCCATCTTTCCTCTTCTTCTCTTCATTTACTGTCTCTCACCTCCCACTCTCTCTTTTCTTCTTCTTCTTCTTCTTCTCTCCATCTCTTTTTTATTTTTCCTTTTCTTCTTCCTCTTTCCCTCATTCTCCATATCTCCTTTGTTTTCTTCTCTTCTTATTCGTCCTTTCCTCTCTGTCTTTTTATTTATTTATAAATAATCTAATCTAATCTAATCAACCATTTTTTTCTCTTCTTGTGACCTCCCACTCTCTCTTCTTCTTCTTCTTCTCTCCATCTCTTTTTTTTTTTCCTTTCCTTTAATTTTCTTCTTCCTCTTTCCGTCATTCTCCATCTCTCCATTTTTTTTTCCTTCTTTTTTTATCTACATCTCTCATCTCTTCCTCTCTGTCTTTTTTTATATATAAATAATCTAATCTAATCAACCATTTTTTTCTCTTCTTGTTTTTCTTTATGTAAGTTTTCTGGATGGTCATGAAAGTTTTATGGATGGTGTTTATGAGATAGAAATTGAGAGAAAAAGGACAGAGAGAGTGGTTGTTGGCTATGTGTTATTTTTTTTATTTTTTTTCTAGTTTATTCTTAACGGGTCGTGTCAGATCATTCGCGAATTGTAACGGGTTGTGTTTGGGTCCAATATTTTTCACCCGTTAAATTAACGGGTCGTGTCGTGTCAACCCGTTAAGTTAACGAGTTGACACGAACACGACCCAAAACCCGTTAACACGACCCGTTTGCGATTCTTAGCACTAATGATATAAATACACACTACATCATTTAATTTCTATAAATAAACCCAAATTAAACCCAAAAAATGACAGTTGGTCCTATTGAATTTAATTTTGATTATTAAATTATTTTGATACCTTATTGAGTGTTTTGGGTTTTTTTTTATGAGGTTTTGGAGTTGGGCTTGTTTTAAAAAATCGATGGCAATTTTGTAATTTATAAGAAGTTATCTTTGTTATGTTGTAAATAGACTTTGGGTGTGTTTCTAAAGTCCATTTCATATAAAGTATTTTTATAATTTGGGCCCATGTATTGGGTATAATATTGAATCCCCTTAATAATAATTTAGAGTGGGGAGTTTTTTTATCTTTTTTGTTGGATTAGAAGAAAGAAACTTCGCTGGGTTCGATCCTGGTTGCCATGGGGGGAAGGGGGAATCCACCACCACTGTGGTGAGAACCCATTAGCGAGTGGGGAGTTTCTTTAATAAACCAACTAATAATCATGATCCTTTTTAATCAGAAAATGTACAATTATGCTCCTGGTTACATAAAATCAAATCCTGATCAACACAAACTAGTTTTTATTTTATTTTTAACCATAAGCACATGCCACAAAGTATAAACATAGGATCCTGACTTGTAAGAGTGAAAGCTATCCTTCATTGATTATTCCACCGTCAAGAATTTGATGCAAGCGATCCTCTCCCAGTGATGAAACAAAAAGGATATATAGATTATTTCATTGTTAGAAGCCCTATTAACGATGTTGTAGGAGGCATAGAAGCCCTGCTAAAAAAAATGTCACACTGCAGCCGCAGCCTAGGCCCCATGCGCAGTAGTGACAGGAGGCAGTGAATCAACTTGAAAGCAGTTTGATTGCACATATATGCTGGTTTTTTAATTTATTTAAAGAAATCAGAAAAATACTTCATTGATTAAAAACATCGCATAATACAACCCAAAAACGGGAAAACAAAAACTGGAGGAGCAAAATAGTGGCCTCATTAAAATCTTGCCTTAAAAAACCCCCAAGGGAGGAAAATCTGGTCAAGGAAAAAGAGTATCACAACTCCCCCTACCCACAAAACCTAACAACTCATTCCCTCCCAATCTTTTGCAAAGAAGGCCGATAACCACGGCGGCACAGCATCATCCCAAATAAAAAACTGCCAGTGTCGCAGACCAAATTGAGCCAATTCATGAGCAACAACATTTTCCTGCCGTGGTTGATAGATGACATTCACAACACCTACTTACTCCATTAACCGACGGAGGTTGGCGACAACATTCCCCACATTACTCCACCAGTCAACTTGACTCGATAGAATAGACACCAATTCCATGGAGTCAGAAGTAAGGATGAGTTGGTGATAGCCCCGTGAGAGCAACGCCAAAAAATCCACTCTGGCAGCCACTAGCTCAGTATCTAAGACAGCCAGTCCCAGCAGCCCTTCTCCAGCAAATCCAAAAAAGAAAGTCGCCATTATAATTTAGTAGGCATCCTCCCACTCCTCTTTTGCTTCCCTCCTTGCTCACCGCCCCATCAACATTAAGGACTAAGAACGGGTAATAGGGATCCATCGAATGTGTCGGGGTTCCTTGGGTGGTTTGGCAAGGGCATTATATCTCCCTAGCATTTCAAAGGTCCCCTTCACCATGTCTTCCAATTTACACACAGATTTCCCATGTAGCCAATCATTTTGCAGCTGCCAAGCTTTCCAGCACAAGCATGCAAATTGTTCTAAAGCCAAAACAGAGAAATTCTTAGCTATCATATCAAACAAATCTGCAAATGAGCCTTCACTTGCCTTCTCGCTAGCTCCAAAAACTGAACAACACTAGAATTGCTCGATCTTTTTACAACTCCATATTGCATGAAGTGAATGTTCTCATTTTTTCCCACATCTTCCACATAAAGGGGATTGCAGCACATGTCTCTGGAACAAATTAAAAGCTGTTGGTAACACGTTTGAGCAAGCCCGCTAGATTGGCTGTTTTTCTTAAGTTTCTTTTTTGGGCTTTGCAGTCTGCACTTACAGGCGAGTCCCTTCCGGTGACAAAAAGCCCAAGGGATGGTGTGTACTCTTGTTCCACTTGCAAACAAGAAGAGATTGAAGCAGTGGTCATTGCCATCGGTGTCCATACCTTCTTCGGGAAAGCTGCTCACCTTGTTGATAGCACTAATCAAGTGGGCCACTTCCAAAAGGCAGGGGAGCAATAGTTTTATATATTTCTTTTATTTAGGACTTTGTATGCTGTGGATGATCCACTTGTATTCCTTCAGTATTTCCCCAATCTAGTACATCTTTTACTATCTGAGGCGTTTGAAGGAGACACACTGTGCTTTGGAGCTGGAGGATTTAAGAAGCTCAAGCATCTAGGTCTCGATAACTCTGATGAACTTAGATGCATACGGGTGGAAGCGGAAACAATGCCTTGTATTGAATAGTTAAGTATCAAGTGCTGTAAATCATTGGAGAAGGTCCCATTAGGCATTGAACATCTCATCACACTAAAGGTGCTGGAATTTTTTGATATGCCAGAAAAATTAATCAGGACACTACTTCCACATGAACAAGGAAATGATTATTGGCAAGTTGCACATATCCCAGAAGTTTATATCACCTATTGGAGAGAGTGGGAGTGGAAGGTCTACTCCTTAGAGGGCTTGAGCGAGGCACAGAAGTCCCACTTCTGTTGTAAATAGCCTTCAAACTCTTGTAACTGTAAATAGTGAATAGTCTCCCTTCCCTTGGTTCAAGTGTTTCATACTGCTTTCGACCACAGAATAAAAAAGTGTTTTGTAATGTAGAAAGCTGGTTTATACGCAGGAGTCTCTAGTATTGGTTGGTGATGCCTTGAGTCATTATTGTGTAAATCTTATGCTGTCAATTTATACTACTTAATTCTATAAGATTCGATTATTAGAATTTCAGGTGTTTATTTGTTTTGTTCAATATGTCTTTGTTGGGTAAAAAACTTATTTATAGATCTGTTCTTCATTCTGCTTCTGCTTGAATCTTTTAGCTTAGCCATTTTTCAGCTTAAAAGAATGAAATGTTGTCTGTGTTGAGATTTGGATTATCAAGGGAGCTAGAAGTCTAGAGAGAGTAAGACAGTAAGCTAGGAGAAATCAGAATTTGGAAATGTTTTCTGATGCAATCCACAAAACGTTGTAGGGATCACACCATTTGTATTCATTCTCATTCTTTCAGTACATCAGCAATCATCACCATTCAATTACAAGGGCCAATGTGATTGTGACACATGGCAGCTCAAGGCCTAAGAGCCTTTGGAAGCTAACTGACTGATCTACTCCTTACACTTGGCATAGACTAAGTAAATTACTAACTAACAAGAAATTAGCTAGTCAATTTACATTTCAACACTCCCTTCTAAAGTGCTAGCTGATTTCACACCAAGCAGACTTCTCAAGTAGCATAATCTGTCTCTGAGTAGAGCCTTGGTGAATATGTCAGCAATTTGCTCTTCTCCTCTGCAGTAGATCGAGTCAATCACACCCTCTTGAATTGCATCTCTAATAAAATGAAACTTCTTGTCAATATGCTTGCTCCTTTGATGAAATACCGGATTTTTAGCCATTGCTATAGCTGAGGTATTGTCACAGAATAAAGTAGTTGCAGTAGTTTGTTCTTCTCCAAAGTCTTCAAGCACAAATCTAAGCCAAATAGCCTGTGAGGTTGCTTCAGCTGCACTCACATACTCTGCTTCTGCAGTTGACAATGCTACACTGTGCTGCTTAACTAAGACCCATGAAAACATGCCACTTCCAAATGAAAAAGCATACCCTGAGGTGCTTTTTCTATCCTCCTCAGATTCACTCCAGTCACTATCACAATAACCAATCAATAGTGCAGATTTTCCAGCCACGTACTCAATTCCATAGTCAATTGTTGCTTGTATGTACCTTAGAACTCTTTTGGCTGCTCCATAGTGCTTCTTAGAAGGATTATGCGTGAACCTTGCAAGCAGACTGGCTGAGAACATAATATCTGGTCTGGTTGCAGTTAGATATAGCAGGCTTCCAACAATTCTTCTGTACAAGCTTTCATCTGCAGCTTCACTTCCATCCTCTCTTTGCAATTTATCGGTGGCAACTAATGAAGTGCTTACTGACTTGCAATCTTTGAGTCCACATTTCTCCAAGAGAGTGTTAGCATACTTCTTCTGGTGTATGAATATGCTCCCTTCAGTTTGAGTTACTCCCATACCAAGAAAATGGTGGAGTAAACCTAAGTCAGTGTTTCCCTCTTTTCGGCCGGGTAGGCCGATTGAAGGAGTTTTTTGGTCCTTCTTCTCTTAAGATGCGTAGGCGTGCCACCACCAAGCCACTTGATGGCTTGGATGGAAAGATCGTGTGAGTGTGTTTGCGCTTCTGACTTTTAATCAAACGATTGATCAACCAAGCAAGGAACCTCTTCTTGGCCTAGGTTCTTTTTCTTCCTTGAGGTCAAGGATCATTGAGCTTTGTATGACTATTTTTAGGATTTTTGTGATAAGTGCAGTGAATGTAAATGCAGTAAACGAAATGACAAAAATCTAAGCGCGAGAAATGTAAATGCAGTAAACGAAATGACATAAATGTAAATGCGATAAAATAGATTAAAGCGATAAAGACTTGAATTAAACTTGAATGTAAAGACAATTGAAATTAAATTGCAAGAATGTAAGCTTACACTAGGAAAACGAAGAACTTGGATAATCTGAAAAACTTGAAAGATAAAATTCTAGACTATGAATTGAAAAGTACAGGATAAAAAGATAGATTTTGTGTGTTGAGTCGGAGGTCTTCTTCTCTTCTTCTGATGAGCTATTTATAGAGATTTCCTCAGCTCATGGGTTTGGCCATACAACTAACTCTGTCTTGAAAATCCTCCCGATGTTAATGCCTTCCGGAGCTCTAGGCACGAACTACCCAATGTCTTGGAAATCTTCCCGATGTTAATGCTTTCCGGAGCTCTAGGCACGAACTATTCGATGTCTTGGAAATCCTCCAAATGTTAATGCTTTCCTGTCTTTAAACTCCGCCACTTGTAGGAAAACATCTGCTGGAAAACATCTGCTGGACCACATCTGCTGGACCACATCTGCTGGAAAACATCTGCTGGACCACATTTGCTGGAAAACATCTGCTGGACCACATCTGTTGGAAAACATCTGCTGGACAACATTTGCTGGACCTTTTGAACTTAGTTTCGTAGGCTGAGCTTTGGACTTGATTTGACATTTGGTGAGAAGTTGTGCACTTGGAGCTTCTGACTTGGTTAAGACTCCCACCAACGTTAAGTGGCATGTGAACTCCAAATATTTGGATGTCGGTCGCGTGGGTTCCCCACTCAACCAGACCTCTTAGCCTTTTATCTGATATCGCATGAATGTTGGTCAAACGTTGGCAGCATATGGTATTAGGCTGTGATTAATTATATAACAAGACAATTGGATTCCAACCCCAAAGGACTTGCAACCCAATTTGCAAAGAGATCAAATACTCCAGCCGCAAGAATATTGCTCACAGCCTTTTAATACCCACGCCAATTTGAACCAAGTTTGAGAATACCAAAGTAAACCCACGTGGTCCTCTCATGTCCAAACCATCTCTTCAGCCAAGACTTCCATTTTCCAGCCAACTCACTAACATGAGAAGCCAAGACCTTGACTTGGTTGCAGCCACTATTTGGCCATCTTTGCAACCACTATTTGGCCACCTTTGCAGCCAACACTTTGCGGCCAACACTTTGCAGCCAGCAATTTGCAACCAACCTCTTTGTAGCCAACACTTTGCAGCCACTCAATTTGTAGCCAACCTTTTGCAGCCAACAATTTGCAGCCAACCTTTTGCAGCCAACAATTTGCAGCCAACACTTTGCAGCCACTCAATTTGCAGCCAACCTTTTGCAGCCAACAATTTGCAGCCAACACTTTGCAGCCACTATTCCAAGCTTTCCCACGTGATTTGCTGCTTCCTTTGTCCAATTGTTAGTTAACAAAACACCACTTTCGGCTGCAACTTTGCATTCATTTTCTACTATATATATATTAGATCACACTTGGAAAGCCACACTCAAGCATGACCCAGCAAATCTGCCCCAGCCTAAACAAAAACCCCATCCGCTCCATCTTGGAACTCCCAAGTCACAATACCCAGCCGTGACTTTTTCCTCATTAGAATAAAAAACCCAACCGCAACTTCCAGTGCAGCCCGGCCACGGAAACTCCAAGATTTTAGCCGCAACCTCTTCGCAAGTTTCAAATTCAGTTGTGATTTTCAACAGACCCAAACATTGCCCCCCGATTTGTTTAGCTCGGAATTGGTGTGGAGGTAAACAAATCGAAACCCAAGACCCTTTAATTTCCGGAAGGAATCCTTTTATGAGGCCCATTCTTCCAATAAAAATCATTGTTTTAGTATGAGATGCTTTTTTGCGGCGGACTATCTCTCCGCCATTTCCCAAGCTGTTGGGTAATATTTCTTCAAAAAGCGGCCATTAATAGGTGAATCATGGAGACGACCACTCTCATAACTCAACCTATATGCTCCTTTTCCTAAAACTTGGTTGACGAGGAAAGGTCCATCCCAGGTTGGAGACCATTTTCCAAAACTACGATCTTTTGTTCCTAATGGGAGAATAGTCTTCCATACTAAATCTCCAACTCCGAAACTCTTGGCTTTAGTCTTCTTATCATACGCCCTGGCTACCTTTTCTTTTTGGGCCTTTAATTTATCCAAAGCCCCAAGTCGAACTTTGTTGAGATCATCTAGCTCTTGAGCCATCGCCTGGCTATACTCATCCTTACTCCATTCAGCGTGGCGAGCCACCCTTAAAGATTTTACCGAAATCTCGAGGGGTAAGACGGCGTCATGGCCGTATGTGAGTGCGAATGGCGTTGTTCCCGTGCCAGACCTTTTAGAGGTCCTGTATGCCCAAAGGGTATTGGAGAGGAGAGAATGCCATTCTTTAGGATTCTTCTCAATCATTTTTTCCAGAATACCTTTTATCACTTTGTTGCTGGCCTCAACTTGACCATTTGATTGAGGATTGTATGGGGTGGACTGAACCATCCTAACTCCCCAATTTTTTGCGGCTGCCTTGACAGCCTCTCCCACAAAATCCGTTCCTCGGTCAGTCATGATAGACTCTGGTAATCCGAATCGATGGATGATAGATTTCTCAATAAACTCTATCACCTCAGCTTGGGTAACTTGCTTGAGTGGTACGGCCTCTACCCATTTTGTAAAGAAGTCCGTGGCCACTAAAATGAACTTGTGACCCTTGGACGATTTCGGGTGGATCTGGCCAATGACATCCATCGCCCAACCCTTGAAAGGCCAAGCCTTCACAATAGGATTCATGGGTCCAGCCGGAACATACTGAACCGGACCATGCCTTTGACAACCTTGGCATCCTTTGGCGTAATCAATGCAATCCTTCAGGATGGTTGGCCAATAATACTCATGCCTCCTTAGCAACCATCTCATCTTGATGCCTGCTTGATGAGCTCCACATATTCCTTCATGAACCTCAGTCATAACCACCATCTGATCAATCTTTCCCAGACATTTCATGAGTAAGTCGTCAGAGCCAATACGACAAAGCTCTTCATCCTTGAGCACATAGCTTATGGCCCTTTGCCGAACCTGCCGGCAATGCGGACCACTTGGACATTTCAGATACTCCACGATGTCGTGTCTCCAGTCATCTGAAGTTACAGTCAATGCCATCACCTCCATTGGTATTCCTCTTTCAAAAACTGAGGGCAACGATCGTTTTTCAACTTTGAATAACTCCTCAGAAAGACCTTCAGAGATCTGGACTCCAGAGGCCAATTGGGCCATTGCATTGGCCTGTGAGTTGTGCTCCCTTGGTAGGTGAGTGAGTCTCACTTCATCAAAACCTTCTATTAGTTGGTTGGCCAAGGCATGATAGCCAAGCAATGCTTGGCTGGTTACTTTGTAGTCACCGGATAGTTGTTTCAAAACCAACATCGAATCCCCCATGATTGACACATTATTTATTCCAAGTTCTCTCAAAATCTCCAACCCAATGATCAAGGCCTCATATTCGGCCTGATTGTTGGTACAATCAAAGTCTAATTGAAATGAATAACGAGCTCGGAATCCTTGGGGTGATTCAATGATGACACCTGCTCCCCCCATATTTGATGTTCGAGATCCGTCGAAATAGAGACGCCATGGGAATAAACTTATCATGTTGACTTTGAAGAAGTCCATATCTTCAATTTCAACACAAGGGTGAGAGGCCAAGAAATCAGCCAAGGCTTGCCCCTTGACGGCCTGCTGAGGTACGTATCGGAAGGTGAATTCTGCCAATGCCATCGTCCATTTTCCAATCCGCCCTCTAATGATTGGTCGAGTGAGCATGTACTTGATCAAATCAGTCTTGGCGATTATATGCACCACGGAAGGCAACATATAGTGCCTTAACTTGGTTGCGGTGAAGTATAAGGCTAAACAAAGTTTCTCCACCGGTGAATACTTTCTTTCGGTGGCCGTTAGAATTCGGCTTAGGTAGTACACTTCTTGCTCCTTTTTCTCATCGTTGTCTTGGGCCAAAAGACTTCCGATGGAATTCTCTGCGGCCGAAATATATAACTTCAGAGGTCGGCCTCGTCTTGGCGGGATTAGCACCAGTGGCTTGGTCAAATACTCTTTAATGGAATCAAATGCCTTTTGGTGAACTTTTTCCCACCGAAATTTCTCCTCATCCTTGAGTTTTAGCAAAGATGAAAAAGGCTCGACCTTCCCAGCGGAATTAGCTATAAACCTCCGGAGGAAGTTTATTTGGCCTAGCAAACTTTGCAATCCTTTCTTGTTTTTCGGGGGCGGTGCATCAATGATGGCCTTAGCCTTATTTTTATCAATTTCGATCCCCCTTTGATGTACCAAAAATCCTAGGAAATTTCCGGCGGAAACCCCAAAGGCACATTTCTTTGGGTTCATCTTCAATTGATGTTTTCGCATTCTCTCGAAGGCTAACCGAAGGTCACTCAAATGGCCTGGTCTCGACTCTGATTTCACAACCACATCATCGATATAAACTTCAAGGTTTCGACCGATCATGTCATGGAAGATGGCATTCATTGCCCGTTGATATGTGGCTCCGGCATTCTTTAGGCCGAAGGGCATCACCACATACTTAAAGGTTCCAATGGAACCCGGACATCTAAAGGCTGTCTTGTGAATGTCTTCTTCGGCTATGAAAATTTGATTATAGCCGGAGTGTCCATCCATGAAGGATAAAATTTCATGCTTGGCTGCCCCATCAACTAAGAGGTCTGCCATGGGCATGGGATATTCATCTTTGGGAGTTGCAATATTAAGATTACGAAAATTAACACAAATTCTTATTGCTCCCGTTTTCTTCTTTACAGGTACAGTATTAGAAAGCCACTCCACATATCTTGCTGGCCTAATAAATTTGGCTTTAACAAGCCTTACAATTTCTTCCTTGACTTGTAATTCTACTTTCGCCGACATTCGGCGAGGTGGCTGCTTGAAGGGCTTGAAATCCTCCGTTGTTGGTAGACGGTGCTCGACCAAGTCACGACTTAGTCCAGGCATCTCAGTGTAATCCCAAGCAGAGCAATCCTTGAACTCTCTTAAAAGCTCTTCCATCTTGGCCCGAAGTTCTGGCTCCATCAGACCACTGATGTAGATTGGTCGATGGCTGTCTTCCGTCCCCAAGTTGATTTCCAACAAAGGATCTTGGGCTTCCGCCTTGGAATCATCCATCGCGCTTGGTGCCAATTCTACTTCCTCGATTCCAAGTGCATCATCCTCAGGGCCTTTGTGGAGGAATTCCATTAGATGAGCAGTGGACTCGTGCTCGGCCGCTCTCTCGGCCCAAAAACCATATAGCCGTCTCAAGGTGTCTTCCACCGCGGCTCTATTCTCTTCTTTCGTGGTTGTATCACTCATTGAGAGAGAAAAAATCAGACATCGTGGGGCGCTCCCCATCTGCTTGGGCATCGTGTGCCCCTAAGTCTATCAACTTTTGGGCCGAGACTCCCGTAGGTCGGCCGTTCCTATCTGACCCTGTAAAGTAAAGAGGACCAAGATCATCATCGTAAAACCTGGCCTTCATCGCGTTGGCTGAAGCCATGAAAGGCCGTGAGTCGGCCTGGACCAATTCCACGCTCCCATCCTCGTGCCAGAACTGTAGAGTTTGATGGAGCGAGGAAGGGACACACATATTTCCATGGATCCAATCTCGACCTAACAACGCGGTAAAGTGAGCAGTTGTTTCTACCACAAAGAAAGCTGTCGCCCTGACCTTTTCCCCTACTCTGACTTGGAGTGGGATGATTCCTTTTGATATTTTGGTGTCTCCCGCAAAGCCACTGACCGTTGTCTCAGTTGGAATTAGTTCTTCTTAACTTTTCTTTAATTTCCTTAAGATTGAGGCTGGTAGGATGTTGACCGTAGCCCCAATATCTACAAGGATTTTGCTCACCAGAAATCCATCGAAATGAGCTCCCACATACAAGGGCTTAAGGTGGGAGGACATTTTCTTGGCGGGCATCTCATAGCACACCTTCTCGGGCAATTTTTCCTCTGCACTTGGCATCACAACTTGAGGTTGAGCTACCTTTGCCTTCGGAGTCTCCCGAATTACCTCGATTTCCTTTGGTTCTCCCATCTGAACCATGGACTCGACTTCGTCAAAAACATCTCCATCCATGGAATTTGGTTGACCTGGCTGAGCTTCGAAAAATAGTGGAAGTGTGACCACCATAGCATCAACCTCGTCGAAGTTTCCAAACTTCACCTTGGTCTTACTTGTCTTCAATTCACTCTCCAACTTGGTAATCTCTTCCCTACATTCATTAGCTAGTTGCTCCATAGCCTCTTCTGGGAGGTCTTCAAAATATTCATCATCATCATACTCTTCATTCTCCCCATAAAGTTCTTCATTGTTGGCTAAGGCGTCTCCTAGGTTTTCTGAAGTCTCTTCGGTCTCTACGTCGGCCGTTTGTTCGGCCTCTTCTTCCACTACGGATGTTTGGACATTGACCATGACTTGGTCCTCTTCCGCTGTCATTTTATCTTCCGTCGTCTGGGGTTTTCCTCTGACATCCTCGACCATTTCATGGTTATTTTCTTTTTCTCCTCGACCATGGGTGGTGATACCACTTTAATTGGTGTTTGCCTCCTGGAGGTCGAAGGATTTGCCTTGGGCTGATTCTTTTTAAATCTTCCAACTCTTGATGGCCCATCGTCCAACATCTTCATTGGCTTGCTAGATTCCGCCTTGAGATTGTTTGCTTCAAAGGCTCCGGTCAAATGAGCCTCCAACTCCAACATCGGCTCATCTAAGGCCGGCACCACGACTTGACCATTCACCCATTGTCGATGTATTTTCATCTCCTTGGCCGTTGCTGCCTCTAACGAAGCCACAGCATCAGCTTTGGCGAACTCCAACTATTCCAGTCGAAGCTTTTCTCGAAGGTCGACCAATCGGTTAAGTTGGGCTTGCCTCTCGTCCGCCCACTCAAACTCCGCTTTTACAAGTGGCAGCATATTGTCTCTGAGCCCTTCTTGTTTGAGTTTTGCTCAAGGGTATTGAAGGCAACTTCAAACCTCTACTCCTATACCATTGTCCTGCCTTGGTGTTTGGCATCTTGAAAGTTGGGACACCAGTACCATCAGATGGGCGAGGTCTTGATACATAGGCCACATCTCGACTCTTTCCTTCTCCCACTGAAACCCACAAGCTTCTATTTTTACCTTGGCTTGGGTTCAGCAGATCAACATCTTCATACTGTAGTGGCATCTGATGACTTCTTCTCTTGGGCTGATATCGTGGCCTCATCTCCATCGTGCCCCTTGTGCTATATGGGCCGTAATTCCCGGCCGAACTTTTGATCATATTTTTCCCAGCACGTTTTGGTCTACCTGTCTGGGCTTGATCCTTGATTGCCTCCTTAGTCGGTTCCCTGGCTGGCTTCTTGGGTTTTGGTAGAACTACCTCCAATGAGACCTCACATTGACATCAGCTGCATAGCACAATAGCCTTGGGAGGTTCTTCCACAATTGGAATTTTCTCATCTAGAGCCTTTGTCACTTCTGGGTAAATTTTGGCCTTACCCTTCGCCTTAGGATCCATCTGGTTCTCCCTTGCTCTTCTCTCAGCTGCTGCTTTTCCGGAGCCACCCAAGTCTAATCTTGGCCAAGGTTGATCTGGCCTTGGGAAGTTGGCATGTACCATGTTGGCCTGAGCATTTGGGAATGGATTCTGATCAACACCCATTGTAGCTTTCTCTGGAAATTTCAAGATCTTTCGATCAATAAGATCCTGCACGACATTCCGAAAAACAAGGCAATTGTTAGTCGCGTGAGACCATACACTATGCCATTTGCAAAAAGTCTTGTTTCTAAGTTCATTAGCCGATGGAATATCATGACCATTTGGCAATTTTATCATATTTTCTTTTAAAAGTTGGTCAAAGATTAGTTCGGCCTTCGAAATGTCAAAGGTATAGGACTTGGTTCCGACTCCCTTTTGAGAAGTTCCGCTAAACTTAGACATTTGGACCATTGTCGGCCTCTGGTCCTTGGAGGCTTTGGACAAAGCCTTGCATATGCGTGGTTCGCTGGCAACAATTTCAGCCAAGTTTACCCCAGTTGATTCTTCTTCCTCTTCTAGGAAGACTTCATCGTCTGCCTCATTCGAGTCCACATTTTCGACATCCACCGCGTGGACAGCCATGGTTCTAGATGTGGAAGGTTTGGGTAGATCTCTATAGAAAGTCGGTCGACATGTCGGCCGATTCTTTTGTTGTTCCTCCTTTAAAAGAGCTTCATATTTATCCACCCGAAGTAGGAGGTCATAAATATCGCAAAATTCAATACCCTCGAACTTCTTCCGAAGATCGAGCAATAACCCGCCTTGAGCCAACTTTCCAAACTCATGTTCAGGCATGTTGACCGTACACCTAGCCCTTGCTTCTCTGAATTTCCCCAAGTATTCTTGGACTGACTCGTTTGGTCCTTGGCGCATCTTGGCCAAGTCGGCCATTGACACATCTGGCTTCGACCGATAAAATTGTTCGAGGAAGATTTGCTCCACGGTCTGCCAATTTGGAACAAAGTTCTGAGGAAGTTTGACATACCATGAAAAAGCAGCCCCCGTGAGGGTGCTTGGGAATAGCCTTAATTTCAAGACCTCGCGATGTCTGATTTCGGTACATTGGGCAGTGAATCGACCAATATGC
>BPUM01000368.1:0-69368 GCA_020521455.1 Prunus kanzakura
ACCAAGATAGCTAACATGCAAGCCTAAATGGTGATCAATCATTCAAACTCGCATATTAACTTATAAGCATAATGAATAAGAACACAAACCATAATTGAAACTTGGAAACTAATTAAAGTGGGACTAAGAAAACTTGAAAGAAAATTTAGTAAAATCATTTTGTTACAACAATTTACAACTTGAAAGGAAACTAAGAAAATTTGAAGGAGAGAAGGGAAGGGAGCTCTAGAGAAGTGTTTGAGAGCTCCCCCCCTTGGGGTGTGATTTACGAAGCTTAAAGACTTCTCTATTTATAGGGCTAAGAGGGAGGAACATCATGATGAAATCCAACACCACCATTCCTCTTTTAATACAACCCATAACTCCCACTTCATCTTGTCTATGTTAGTGTGGTTGGAATCAATTCCATCCCATACTTCTTTTGCTGCAACTCAAGCTTTCTTCACATGGGATTTCAAAGGTGTTCAATTGTGGCTGCCTTTTGCTGCCAACCCATGTGAGTTTTCTTCACCTTTGCTGGAAAAAACGATTCTTCTGAACCAGGCTTGGTGTAGGAAGGCCTGAGGCTTCAATATGTATCCAATGGGGCTCAAATTTGGATATGTCATAATAGACACCCATTGGAACAACCTGTATGAAGAATGTATTCCCATCTGAGCAATACAAGTGTATGTTTTGGGCCTTGCAAGTTGACTTCCGAAAATAGACTGGAATGTATGGTGTGCATTTTGATGGGCCCACGGATTGGGCTTGGCTTCATCAATTGATACATTTTAGCAATCCATCTTGCAGTTCAGAATCTCTTCTTTCCAACCACATATTAATTGGGCCAATACAAGTTGGGAGGAGGAAGTTAGGGCCGAAACAAATTGCTAACTCAGTCTGCTCGTTTTTGCACCATTTTGCATCTTTTCCTATCCAAAGCCACCATTGCTACCTAAGGCCCAATGAACTGAATAATAAATAGAAAAGGGATTAAAAGCACAAGTTTAATGCAATAACATAACCAAATCATAAGCTAGAGGGGTACAAACTGATATACAATTATGACTTACAAAGCAAAGTGACCATCGCAATTTTGACTTACAATTATGAAATAACTGAAGTTTCCATCGCAAAGTGACCAATCGGCCACAATTCAAAAAAGATGGTCAACCGAGACCAATTATTGCAAAAGAAAAATAAACTTACAAAGCATGAAAAAGGATAAACGAAGTCTCTATCTATTGTGAGACTCTAGCAGGTGATGCAAGGTCAAAAACCTCCTCAACTACAACCTTATCAGCTATGTCCTCCATGGCTCCATCCAACTTAGCCACTTGCTCATTAGTTGTAGTCAGTTGCTCACTGGCCGCATCTCCCAGCTCGTCAACCTTGGTCGTCAACTCATCAGCTCATCAGCTTCGGCCACCTACCTGACTACCTCAACCACCTCATCAGTTGCGCCAACCTCACCTTGATCCACCTCGGATGCCTGCTCCACGGCCACCACTTCATTAGCTGCCAACTCCTCATCCATTGTAGTAACTTGTTCATCTTGAGCAGTGGCACCTTTGGGCAGAGTAACTTCATCTCTCCATCTTCAATGGGGTGGTAAGAAACAACTCCTCTCTTGCATTCCAAGTAGCGCTGCTTATAAGCGTCAACAACGGCTTTAGACTTGGGTACCTTAACAGCTTTTCAGTGGGCGTTAAACTCATCTAGTAGCTTATCATGACTATAAGTCACATCAGTGAACTCACGATTGAGGTAGTCATAAGCATCCTTTTTCTTACGAAGAGCAACAACAAAAGAATCAAGTTCCCCATCCTTCATAGCAAGGAATCTCTCCAGCAGGGACAAGTTTCTCTTCAACTTAGAAACTATGGTCTCATAGCACTTTTGCTCGGTCGAGAGTAGGTCAAACAAAGCAACATTCTTCTTCTCCAGCTTTTTAAGTTTTGTAGAAGGAGGTGCAAAGGTAGACGAGCTCCAGATAGGCTTAGCAGCGAAGACCACTCTTTTCTAAAGTAGAGCAAGAGCTTCATTCTTCTTCTCTTATAGATAAAAGCTTGAAAAGGAGCCATGATCACCAACCTACCACAGATGATCTACTAGCCCATCACAAGTAGATGAGCTCCCAAGAAAGTCACTCTTGAGTGGATCAGGCGCACACACATCCCCATCATGGCTAGACTTGGTCTTCCTAGGTAGATCATTGTGACCCTTAGCTCAAGTAGATGACTCTTTTTTCGCCTGCATTGCCGCCATCATTGCTTCGAAAGAAGTCAACAATGTTGGACCAGATGGTACACACCTGCCAAGTGAAGAAACAACCTTCTCAGTTCTATCCTTCTCCTTAGACTAGTGAAAATATCCTTGCACGACAGATCACCGGCCTTGGACTTCTTAGTTGAAGACTCTAGCATGGCATCTATTTGTGCAAATTTCCTCCTGGGAGAATATTCGCTAATTAATATTCTCTATCAAATGTTCCTCTGCTGGATTGCCTACAAGACAAATGGCAGTCAACGTAGAACCACCGGTGTGGTGGTGGCCATGGACCCTCCAATGCCTAAGTCAGTAATTTGGTCTCGGAAGATGCAAATAATACTGAAAGGATGAAGATATTTCTCTACGTGAGAGAAATGTGGCTTAGGAGTCGAGTAGGTAAGAGAGGTGGTGACAACATGAGTTGGTCAGCCACGAGTTTGAGAGCAAGGGAGGATTTCAGCCACGAGATAAAGAGTGAGAAAAAGTAATTTTCGGGATTTTTTCGAGTGATGAAGAGTTACCTTATTTGTGTCCTCCATTTAGCTTAAATAGATTTTCCTTGCTTAACATTCATTTTCCAATTAAGGAGGGAATAATGGACAATTATTTCTTTCTTGATTAATTGAGTTGAGGGAAGTTATAGAAGGAAATAAATAGATTGAGGGAATTTATGAAATTTATTCCCTCAACCTAAATAGGTAACTCCCGTATTAAATATAGGCTTATATGCTACAGTGCCCCCTGGAACATTGGTCAATTCTCACTTTACCCCCTCAAACTTAAAGTGACCCACTTTGCCCCCTTGACCAAGGTTTCGTGTTTCACTTTACCACTTTCCGTCAACGCCATCCAAAATTCCGTTAAAAAGCTGACGTGGCAGGGGTATATTGGTCAATTCAACTGAGCTGAGATTTTTCCCACCAATCTGAGGTTGTGACCTGTTCCCGTGGACCCCACCTCTAACGACTGATCTAGCTAAAACTGCTGATGTGGATTTGTGGACCCTATCTGAAACAAAAGAGCCGAGAGATGGCAAATTGAGATTGGGGATTTTAGATCTAGGGTTCGAGCGAGCAGACGATCGAGAGAGGGAGAGCGCTGTGAGTTGGTTTCAAAAACTTGAAGGCAAGAAGAAGCGACGCGACTCGACGACGACGATGCCTGTTTGGCGAGAAGCAGGAGACGCGCAACCTGTGTACGGTAAGTGATTCTTCTGAAAAGGGCTGTTTTCTGAAAAAGGAATCTTGCCATGTGATGTGGAAAAAAATGTTGACCTGATTGTGATGTGCATTATGTACGAATGGATAGTGTTTAGGGCTTTTTGTGTTATGTTCTGTCGGGGCAGTGTGGTGTAATGCAATATACCTTTCCTGATGTGGTCCCCTTTTTGTTTTCTATTAGTAGGTGTTGAAAATTGGCTTAGAATGCAGTATACATGTTTGTTGTGTTGCTTTTAATAATTGGCTTAGAATACTATTTTGTCGTTGTTAAAGACACGTTTTTTGTTTGTGTGTAGAGGACAAAGAGTTGGTCACTTTTCAAGTGCATCATGGTGGTAGAATTGTGAAAAACAAACAGAACAAGTGGTGTTATAGTGGAGGGTCTGTAGGATATTTGGATTGGTGTCCTGTAGAGTATATAAATATGTTAGAGATGTGGGAGCAAGTGAAACTGCTTGGGCACATAGGGAAAGTATCACTTAAAGGAGTAGTAAATGATGACGTAGTGGATATAGACACAGATGGTGAGCTGTTAAGTTTGTGTGATAAGGTACCACTTTCTTATGAGAGAGTGGTGGTCATTTATGTACAACACATTGAAGAGGAAGGTGTTGCAGTGAATGAGGATATTGGGCTTGTTACTGAGGATATTGGGCCACTGAACAATGATAAAGGGGGGCGGCGTTTTACTAAGAATCATGGGCCTGCTTGCACAGTTGAAGACTGGGATTCAAGTGATGATGATGGGCCCCTGAACAATGAGGACAGTGAGGACAGTGAAGACAGTGAAGAAGATAAGGAAGATGACCCTGATTTTGTTGACAGTGCTTATGAGCAGAGTGAAGATGAATGTGAGTTGTTGAAAAAGGATGATAAAGCCTTTGAAAATTATGTAGACCACCCTGAAGTAGTTGAAGACCCAAATGCCCCTGTAGATGAAGATCGGGAGTCAACTGATGTAGCTAAAAGTGATGTTGAGAGCTTGGATAATAGCTCCTATGACGAGGATGATAGGAACCAGAAGAAAAGGAAGAGGAAATTGCCTCAATTTCATGAATTTAGGCCGGAAACAGACATGCGCAACCCTGTGTTTAAGCTGGGTTTAAGGTTTGCAACTACTGACCTATTTAGGAAAGCAATTAGAAACTATTCAATTATAAACAGGAGGATGATTAAATTCAAATGCAATGATCGTGATAGGGTGAGGGCAGTGTGTGCAGGGAATTGTAACTGGGTTTGTTTTGCTTCAGCAGTGAATGGAAGTGAATGGGTTCAAGTGAAGAAGTTGGTTGACGTCCATGATTGTGGGACAGTTGACCACAACTTTCATGCTAACTCAACATGGTTAGCTCAGAGATATGCTACTCAACTGTCTAGACTGCATAATTGGGATATGGGGAGTTTTAAGCAGCAGGTACAAGAAGATTTGTCTGTGATAGCTTCTAAATCCCAAATATATAGGGCAAGGCAGAAGGCAACATCCATAACTGAGGGGACTTATGAAAAGCAGTATGAGTTATTATGGGATTATGCTGCTGAACTAAGGAGGACAAATGTGGGTAGCACAGTCATTATCAAATGTGAGTTGGAGGGTGAAAGGCCAAGGTTTCATAGGATTTACATTTGCTTGGCTGCAGTTAAACAAGGGTTTTTGCAGGGATGTAGGCCAGTGATAGGATTTGATGCTTGTCATATCAAAGGTAATCACCCTGGACAATTGTTATCTGCTGTTGGTGTGGATCCTAACAATGGCATGTATCCTATTGCTTATGCAGTGGCTGAGGTGGAGAATTATGAGACATGGTCATGGTTTTGTCAATTGTTGGCAGAGGACCTTGGAATTGAAAACAGCACAGGATATGTCTTTATAACAGACAAGCAAAAAGGCTTGATTGAAGCAGTGCATGATAAATTTCCAAACGCTGAGCACAGACACTGCCTCAAACACTTAGAAGCAAATTTTTTGCTTGCTGGTCATAGAGGATTGGTGTTGAAATTGCAAATGGAGAAAATCGCAAGGAGCACAACCATCCCATGGTGGGATGCTGAGATGAAAAAGATGAGAGAGTTGAGCCAAGCTGCATTTGATTGGGTGGCGGCCTTAGATCCATCACAATGGTGTAGAGCTCACTTTAAAACTCATTCCAAGTGTGACATCATTTTGAATAATATGTGTGAGGCTTTTAATGGTGCCCTTGTAGAAGTCAGAGACAAACCCATTTTAACCATGCTAGAGAGGATTCGATACTATATTATGTTGTTGATGGCAACTAGAAGAGCATCTTGTGAGAGATGGAAACATGACATTGGTCCAAGAATTTTTGGCATTTTGGAGAAAACGAAGAAAGAATCAGCTTGGTGCATTCCAAAGCTTGCTGGGGAGAGTTTATATGAGGTCAAAAACCATGATGGAAGTCAGGTTGTGGTTGATTTGGCAAGGCATATTTGTTCATGCAGGAGATGGGATATCACTGGGATCCCATGTAAGCATGCTTGTGCTGCCATTGGGCAATTAAATGGGGATCATATTGCTTATGTACATGGTTGTTACAAGAAGGAAGCCTTTATGAGAGCTTATAGTCCAATGGTTCACCCAATGACAAGTGAAGACTTGTGGCCTAAGTGTCATAGGCCTCCTTTGATGCCACCACTTTATCACAAACAACCTGGGAGACCAAGGAAGAAGAGGATGCCGTCAGCAGGTGAACAACCACGCAAATCTAATCCTACAGCCACCAAGTTGCAAAGGTATAACTTGGAAACCAAGTGTTCACTTTGTAGACAAGGAGGCCATAATAGGAGGAGCTGCCCTAAGGCAAAAGAAGGCAGTAGCAGTCAGGTTTGTTTCTTCCCAAAAACCATTGGCAATACTTATTTGTTTTCGATCTTTATGGTTTATTTACAAGTGATTCTCTTCTTATGTTAGGTCCCATCTAAACCAAAGGTGAAGAAAACAATTGACACGACATCAACCAAAAGGGTTACAAGACAATCAAGAGCCAAGCAACCTGTAAGTGACTTTCCTTTTATACATATTTAGAGGAATAGTTATGGGATGTAGTTGATGTAAATTGCCTTGTGTTTGAATGTATAGGTCAGAAGAAGGTTGGAAACTGGCAAGTGTTCTCAAACTGCCCAATGTTCTGAAACAACCCAAGCTTCTGAAACTGCCCAAGCTTCTGAAACTGCCTCAGCTTCTCAAACGGCCCCAGCTTCTCAAACTGCCTCAGCTTCTCAAACTGCCCCAGCTTCTCAAACTGCCTCAGCTTCTCAAACTGCCCCAGCTTCTCAAACTGCCCCAGCTTCTCAAATTGCAAAAAAAAAGAGGTTCAAGTCTCCTGCAAAGAGGATTAAATTTACCAAAAGGAATGACGGTTCTCAAACTGTGCAAGGATCTCAATTTGTGCAAGGAAGTGAATCTGTGCAAGCTTGTCCAGCATCTCAAACTACCCAATCTTCTCAACCTGCCCAAACTTCTCAAACTGTGCATGGATCTCAACCAAGTGCTAGCTCATCACACCCTTTTGCCAGTGGTACAATCAAAAAGAGGTTCAAATCTCCCGCCAAGCGGATGAAATTTACCAATCGGAAGGATTTGCTGGATGGTTATCAGCCTTGGAGATTCTAATGATGTGCTAGTGTTATGTGTTTTCTTAAAATGCCTCTTATGAACACATTTTCATTCCACTGTTATTAATGCCTCTTATGAACACCTTTTCATTCCACTGTTATTTTGCAAGTCCAACTGTTAAGGACAAGTGTTAAGGACAACCCTTTCAATAGTATCAACTATTGGTGTTCATTTTGATCTTAGGTCCTCATTGAAAGTAATGTTATAAACTGTGAGGAGTTGATGGATATTATAACTTGTAATGATTAGATCAGTGTTATAAACTGTTTCCAGCTTGGTGCAATTTTGATGTTATAAACTGGGAAGTGTTGGAGGTACTGTTGTTTTGGTATGGCTTTTGATACCATTACACAAGTACCAAAACCCATAAACTGACTCTCACATTGTTTTCTAAAACCACATTCATTAGATAAGTACAAATACATTGTTCCATACAGTTGCAAAATCAAACCATGGTCCTCCATAATTACATAAGTACCATACATGATATTTTACATACAGTTGCAAAATACAGACTTCTAAAATCTGCCTAATTCCTCCATTCCAATGCCCACATTTTGTGGCAACTTTTACAGAAAGTGCCAAACCAACAGAAACATTACCCAGGAGAGAATAAGCCAACCCATTAACTTTCTTTCTCTTGATTGACGACGCCCAACGTCCTTTTCAAGTTCCTTCAGTCTTCTAAGTAGCCAACTCACCAGAGCCTTCTCTCTAGGTGGAAATTCAACATCCACCCAAACAAAAAACCCACATCCTTTTTTCCTCCTCTGCATCAACCATTAATTGCAATTAATAAAAAAATTTAAACCAATTCACAGACTTTGAACAACAAAACTTACCCCTGATGAGTTTGGACAAACATGGAATCTTCGAAGTGGGTTGGCCTCAGTCCACGAAGTTTGTAAGCGAGCTATCTTTCCACAATAGCAACGCGGTGCCGCCACATCCAACTCTTCCCCTCCGTCCATTATTTCACGCTTCATCTTCAATTTTCGTGGAAACCCAACCTTTGATTTCTAGGGTTTTATCTTCTTCTATGGGAGGAGGAAGCCAATTTGGGGTTTCTTGACTAAAATCCCCAATCTCAATTTGCCATCTCTCGGCTCTTTTGTTTCAGATAGGGTCCACAAATCCACATCAGCAGTTTTAGCTAGATCAGTCGTTAGAGGTGGGGTCCACGGGAACAGGTCACAACCTCAGATTGGTGGGAAAAATCTCAGCTCAGTTGAATTGACCAATATACCCCTGCCACGTCAGCTTTTTAACGGAATTTTGGATGGCGTTGACGGAAAGTGGTAAAGTGAAACACGAAACCTTGGTCAAGGGGGCAAAGTGGGTCACTTTAAGTTTGAGGGGGTAAAGTGAGAATTGACCAATGTTCCAGGGGGCACTGTAGCATATAAGCCTTAAATATATTATTAAATTAGAATATTGATTTGAATAATATATTCTTAGGATTTGCTCATTTTCCACGTGGAGCCTCTTGATTGGTCATCAGATTTATTTGCTCCCACAAATGCCCCCATAGCTTCTGCATGTTGCGTATGGGGCATGTAGGAGATGTGAAATACTGGTCGGGCTTTCCAACTACAGCTGAGCTACTTTTGAAAGTTGGGCTCCTGTCTGGAAGAGGTTTGTTGAAGAAAAATGTGAACCTCCCAACATAATTCATCACCACTAATTAAATAATGGGATTTATTATTTTAGGTTCGACCCATTGGAGATGCAAGTCTCTTAATTACAATCCCTTGCTTCAAGGGAACACCCTTTGATTCCATCATAAAGAAACAAAACGTGTGTGTTTGGTTTTGCAGCTACTCCCAAGTCCAACCTTAGAGTGCCTACGTATCCCTCGCGGGAAACAAGCCACTCGTATTTCAAAGATTTGCAATGAGTAAATGACTCATTGCAAAAGGGAGGATTTGTATGAATTTGATTGAAAAAAAAGAGTTTGAGTGAATTTAGCTGAATAAACAAATTCGATTTTGATATGTATTTTGGGGCTAATTTGGTTAAGAATAAACCAGGGATTCTATTTGGATTTCAGATTTGGGCGGTTGCATCTAGATTGATTCTCTAGATTGCCTACGTACCCTTTCGAAAGGATCAAACCAACGTAGTTCGGAATTGATTTGTGTGGAGAGAGATTTAATCTGGGAGAATTTGGTTAATGTAATCAGTGATTCATATTTTGTTGTGGTTGTGTCTAGTAGGATGCTAGATTGCCAACGTACTCTTGACGGGATCAAACCGACGTAGTTCCAAAATTTGGAAATTAATGGGTAAGTGTGGCCCAATAATTTAGAATTTGTATCCTTAAGACAATTTGAGGATTTTCATAGGTAGATGACCCATGTGAAAAATTGGAAATTAATGGGTAAGTGTAGCCCACTAATTGAGAATTTGTGTATGAGAGATTTGAAATTAATCTCAACGAAATTTGCATGGGTAGATGACCCATGGGAAAAATTGGATGGTGTTGTACCATTTTTCTTTTTGTCAATGTCCAAGAAAAATAATGAGCAATTTTGATTAACCTACTAATTTTGTAAAATTGACATTTGCATTTGGACCCAAATATGGCTATGAGGATTTTTTTATATATAAAATTAATCAATTAACCATATAATGGGAAATTTGGGCCTCTGTAAATTTAATGGGTATTTATTTGACCACCCATTAAATGTATTGGGCTTTTTAAAAAAAATTAATGGGCAATTATTTTTGATAGCCCATTAATATGTTTTTGGGCCTTGATATTTTGACTGACCCATGAACAGAAACTGGTTCACAACTGTGGTCTTTATGAGAAAAGAGACCAGCGTGCAACTCATCCTTTAAGTGGATCAGTCATACTCCAATTGGGACTTCAGAAATTAAAGACGCAAAGGAATTGGACATGTGAAGGAAGTGTAGCCCTTATAAAATTGGAGAACAATTGCACCAGACTCTCTCCCTTCGTATGCGAATCAACACAAAATAAATTCCAAAGGTGTTGCATGATCTTCTAGACAGACAAGAAGAGAGAGAGAGTTGAATAAAGGTGCCATTTTTTATTCTTTTCGATGGCTGTAGCAAACCTCTTTTATTTATTTATTTATTGTCATTGATTGTTAGCTAAGAAACAAACAGATGGGGCCCCTCCCAAGTTCTGCTTCTTTTTTTTTTTAATACCCATGTTTTCTTTTTGGCTAGCACCTTTCTCTCCTTTTAACCTAGCAACACGCACAAAGTGGCATACATCCACTTTCTTTCCTTTTTTTTCGGTGGCTGGCCCTTTTTTCTTCTTTTTGTTTGTTGCTGCTCTTCTTCTGCTTTTTTAGGTTGCTGTCATTTTTTTTTCTTTGTCGTTGCTATATGAAAAACCAAGCCAAGAATTCAAAATGTGGCTGCAAGTCCATCTTTCTTTTTCTTATTGCACACACCAAGCCTTCCTCCAACAAGTATGGTTTCCTTCATCTTCTTCTTTTTTTAGTCTGTTGCGTCTGTATGCAAACAACACCAAGCCCTCTTCCCAAAACGGGGCTGTTTTCGTCCTTTATTTTTTTCTTGTTTGTTGTGACTGTGTGCCCAACAAACACAGGACAAGAGGATCATCCAAGAGAGAGAGGTTGTGACAGAACAACATGGCCTCCTCTTCTTTTCTTGCAGACCTCCAACTTCTTCTTTTTTTTTTTTTTTTTTTTTTGCTGCCTATCCTTTTCTTCATGACTAAACACCCTTTTCATTTTTGATGCAGTTTGCTCAGAGAGAAAAAGAAAGGCTTTCTCAAGCAGAGATGGAGAGGATTGGCGAAAGAGTCCAATTGGTAATTCAATTTTTATTTTTATTTTTTTTACATTTTGGAATTAACTCTCATAATACCATTTTTGTTTCAAAGGATTTCCTTTTGCTCGGCAGAGCTTTGTTGAGAGCTTTCATTGGTTTAGACTCCCATCTTTTTTCAAACTCTTTTCCTAAAGGTGGCTGTTAAGCCTTATCTCTACCTTCAATTTGAGGTTTGTTGGATATGGCAAACAATGTGTATCACATCCCACATTTGAATCTTTTTATTTTTTTAAATATTTTTTTTGTACTTCAACAGATACCCTCTCAAGCTTTGTGCGTGTGACGCTTTTACGCATATATTTTTTGTACTTCAACAGATGCCCCCTAGGCTGAACATAGAAATGCGAAGCAGCCTTGTATTCACCCAATCTTCTCTAAACATAGCTTGTTCCATATTAGTGAGCACTTCGGGCTCGAAAGCTTCTGGCTATGGGCCTCGAAGAGACACTTTGAGTGTGCCAGTCTCATTTTGAACTGTGAGGCCAACATTGCTTTTCTTTGCTTTACGACCTTTGAGTTTTATTTTCAGTGGAGCAGATGTTGTTTCTGGCAATGATGCCTTTTTGTGGACAGCTACTCGTTTACTCGAGCCATCGTTTTTGCCAAAAGTAGTCAAAATAACCAAACTGCCCCCTGGGATAGACTGATTGATCTTTCGAAGAGGATGAGTGTAACTTGCCGTCATCAGTGACTGTATTGTTTGTTTCAATGAGCTTGTTTCCTTTTCACTAGGCTCCTTTTTTGAAGTCTTGACAATTATCTTTGGCTTAGAAGCCTTTGTGGTCCGGACTTCTTCAAGTTTTGAGGATGACGCACTACGAGGTGTTAGCTTCACTCGAATTATCCTTGAAGGTTTGGGTACTTCTACCTTTTGTGATTTTCCTGCTTCGACAATCGCTCTTTTCTCCTTATCAACCTTTGATGGCTGTGTGAATGAGAGACCAGGTGAACCGTAAAACTTTGCATGAGAGTAATTTACCTCTTCGCCTTTGAACGGGTCCATGTTAGCTGAAACGCTCTTGACTTCCCCATCCACCAAGTATTTGAAGCACTGGTGAAGTGTATAAGGGACTACGCCATATGTATGGAGCCATGGGCGTCTTAGTAGGACGTTGTATGAAGTGTCATCATCGATCACATGGAATAGGGCATCTGAATATAGGTCCCCTATTTCCATTTGTAGTGCGATAGAGCCCATGGCTTTTTGCCCAAGTTGGTTGAAACCTTGAATAGTCAGTATAGAGGGAGACAATTGTTGGGCACTCATCCCTATAGTGTGGAGCGTCTTTGACGGGATAAGATTCATGGCCAAACCACAATCTAACAAGATTTGATTAATGGTCGGTTATGGAATTTGGACCCAAGTAAAAAGTCATCTTCACCAAAGGTAATCCCTGCCAGACATGAAGCACAAAACTTCGAGGTTTCAGTTGTGTGGATTTCCACTAATTTGAATCATGATTTGTACAAATCTGGGCTCATTAAAGCCATTACAAGTGCCTCCCTAAGCTCTCTCGATATTTGTAAAGCGTCATAGACACTTAAAGGAGCGGGGATGCGCTTAAGATGAGCCAAAATATCATACTTAAGTGCATGTGATTTTGATGACTCTGTCTGCCGTGCAAATCTCACGGCCTGGAGTTCCGGGCTGAGGGGATATGCGTTGACACGCAGCTTCCTGCTTTTGGATGCGGTGCGGTTGTGCGCGGGCGTGCCAGCACGGTCTACCGTGCGTCGAGATGTTGTTTGGATGGAAGTGATGAAATGATGCGCCTGCATGGACTTGACTTTTAAATCAAACGATTGTGGCCGAGAGAGGAACTAATCTCGGCCGTTAGGTTCACGGCCTGAGCTACAAGGCCGTCTAGTGGTGGTGTTGATGGTGGTTTTGGGGCGGTGCTCCGGCGCGCTGCTCAGTGAGCGACGGTCGTATGATATATGGGGTGAGTGAGCGAATAACAGAGATGGTGCTCCGGTGCCTTGAAACTCAAGGGTCGTATGATATATTGATGAATGGATTTTCCTTACAAACTATCACTACTCCTAGGAAAGCAAGTAAAAATATTGAAAGTGCATTACAGGAAAATATAAGTTGCTCCATGGGAGGCTTTGGTTTGGTGTTTGAACCCTTTGAAAGTGGTCTTGAGTCTTGTATTTATAGGCAGAGTTCCTGGAAGAGTAATTGAGGCTGAAAATCTGCATGGTGGAGCCTGATTAGCGCAAGTGGGTAGTCCAATCGACATTTGGGATCGTGAAGTATGGTGGTGTGACCCCATGAATCCCGGTGAATCTCGGCCGCCGCCCTGATCGTGGGTTCTGCGCTTCTGGCCGTGGAGACGCATTTATTACTCTGATGGCTGGTCACCTAGTCTCTCAAGCTGCAAGGAGCCTTGTGAGAATGTTTGCGTCTAATCACTCTGATTCCTGTCGCCAAATCCTGACTCCAGTCACTTCCCACCTTCCCTCGTGCATTAAATGCTTATTCTTGGCCAGTGGGTTTGCTGCAATAAACAGAGGCCTTGCTTCATTAAATGAAGCGTGGGACCCTGCTGTCACGTGATGATCTGACTTTAATGCCTTCAGCCATGACTTTGCTTGATCTCAGCCTCGGCCTACAATCAAGGCCGAGATGATCGTGCCTTGGCAATTTTTCTCTTGTTTCCCTGAAAGACCAAGCATCCTGGCAAAACGCTGAGTTTTCAGTCTGACTGGCAAGTGCAAGGGCCGAGGAAAAGGGCCCATTCGGCCAGTTCATGGCCGTAATTTATTAGGCACAAACAGACTCCTTTGTTTTGCCGGTATTGGGCTTAGGGTCCTTTGCTTTTGAGGAGGATGATGGAAATTCCCCTGCAACAGTTTTTTCTGACAAGGAAACTTTAATCTCATTCGCCTTTGACTTTTTCTCAATTTTAGAGGA
The DNA here is from genome assembly GCA_020521455.1 of Prunus kanzakura. Classification (NCBI taxonomy): domain Eukaryota; kingdom Viridiplantae; phylum Streptophyta; class Magnoliopsida; order Rosales; family Rosaceae; genus Prunus; species Prunus kanzakura. Next base: position 13,853 of record BPUM01000368.1, read on the forward strand.
ATCAACTTCCTCATTTTGTTGTGCTTTATCAGCAGATGGGATGCTTCAACCAGAACGGAGGTTAATCTCATCAACCTCTGTGTCAACCTCATATTCCTCCACAGAAACCATGTTGCATTGAATGATTTCTTCCTTAACTTCGGATTCACTTGAGAAGAACTCAACTTGGCTCTTTTAACAAATGTCTTCCACCCCTCAGCAGATTCATCGGTCGAAGAATCTTCCCATATCTCTAGACTGGGTGCAGTCATGAGCTCCTGAAGAGAAGGAATTTGAAGATTAGTAGACCGTGGCGCATTTAGACAGGCATGTGCAATTGTGCCCTCATTGTCATTAGTGATACCTGCAAATTTTGCTTCCTCTAGTAATGCAACGATGGGTGTGAGCTTTTCCTCAATCATATTTGTCGTAGCTGATTGATGCCTAGAAGAAGAGTCTATCTCCAAAACACCACTGTTGAGGAGCTCTTGGATTTTGTCCTTTATGATATAACAATCCTTGAGCATATGACTGACAAGGCGATGATACCGACAATACCTAGGGTCCTTTGATTCTGGCAAGGCAAGAGCATCGAAGGCAAGAAGTTGGTCAAAGATTTCTTCTACATCATCATTGTCAAAAGAATATTTGACATCTTTGCGTTCTTTAAGAGTGAGCCTTTTGGGTGGGTCTTTGCTTTGGCCTTTGTCATTTCTCTTTTCTGTTTTGACAAAAGTGGCCAGCGACTCTCCCTTTGCAGACTTGTTGTCATTTTTCTTTTCCTCAAATTGAATTTTTTGGGTCACAGACTTTTAGCGAGCAATTTGTCTTTCAACATTGCTCGCCTTTGACACCAAAGCATCAAATGATTGTGGTTCAGCAGTGGCAACAAAAGTTGCAATGTCTGGCATGAGGTTGTTGTAGCACATTTTCACTGCTGATTGCTCGATAATTTTCTCTGGACATTGGAGATTGAGGCTCCTCCATCTCATTATGAAGTTATTGGCACTTTCTCCTGGCTTTTGGGTAGTTTGAGCTAGATCCATGATCGAGACCTTCTTTGAACTAACAAACTATGCTAAAAATGCTTTTTGCATGTTGTCTCATGTCAGGATAGAGCCTTGCGGTAGTTGTGTATACCAAGTAAAAGCTGATCCTTTTAGGGATTGGACAAATTGACGCACCAAGAGAGCGTCTGACTGGAATGTCTCACCACATGCTGAATAAAAATGTGCCAGATGTTCATGAGGTGAGCTATTTGTGCCATCAAATTTATCGAATTGGGCCATTGATAACCCTTCAGGAATGGGATGGCGTCATAGTGAGAAGGGAAGGGTTTTCGATACCCTTGAATAGGAGGTGCCATGGACAGTTGGAACTCACGAATCCCCTCAGCAATTAATGCCTTTATGTCGTTTCGGGAAATCGTGCTCGTAGAACCCTTTCCTTTTTCCTCTTTTTTTTGTTGTTCATGGGTCACTTGCCCCTGTCTTGCTCACCTACGATGGCTTTTCCTTTTAACTGAGTAGATAGTAATGCTATTTCCGCGTCTTTCTCTGCTAACTTATGTTGCATTTCCCTTCGCATGTCTTGCATCATTTCTTGGATTAAGGGTAACTGCTCATCAGTATTAGAAGTACCAATCATCATGACTTGCATGCTTTCCACTCCCTCATGAAGTTTGGCCCCTTGGGATGTCATATAATCATTCTCTTGAGTTTGAGATATGGGATCATCATAAAGAGGATTCCATAACATATAATTGTCCAAGCGGGTTGAGTTAAAGCGGATAACTCGGGAATAATCATCCCCATCATGTCTTGTGATTTGGAACGGGTCAACAGACCCATGTAGGACCTCAACTGATCTTGAGGTTTCGGGACTCCCCCCCCTGTGATATGGGAATTTGATCCCTTAAAACATCAGTTGTCCTCACCTTTTGCATGAGCTTCCTTTGTAGATGAGGTATGTTCACCACCTTCTTTTTCATGATGATGGCTTTGCTTTAACCCTTGGAAGAACACGGGTAAACTTCTTGTGACGTGGATTCCACAACATGGGCTCTATGGCTTGACAGAGGTTCGGCCCCTTAGACCTCAATGTTCTCCAAAGAGTTATCCTTTTGACTTTCCTCACTAGTTTCGTTGGTGGAAGTCATCAGGACAGAATCTGTAGGATATAGGTTGACCATAATTGATCCAATCATGATTTGGACCAATCAGGTGGTATTACTTTTCTTAGGAGTCGTCACAATCAAGGTGCTTGAAGTGTTCTTGCTTACATACGCCATTGAGCTTGTCCTAGAGAACTCGGATAAGATCACCTCAATAGACTGTCTCTTCGCTTCTTTCTTCCTCAAAGCATGTGCAGCTCTCTTTCTTGCATTTTGAAGAGCATTCTTGGACAACGTTTTCTTCAGTTGGGTCTTAACGACCTTAAGAGTGACCTGAGGCTTGGCCCTTCGAATGGGCTTGAAACAATGCACTTGTCAAGGCTCTCACCAACAATGAAAGTTTTTCTAAAGCCTACTTGTTTGGTGCATGCATTCTTGGTAGTTTTGATCTTGTGGAAGAAAATTATAACTTGTGGTGCCATCATATATGGTTTTGTTAACCTATGGCAAACACAAATTAATAAAAACATTAGTCACTTTATGCCAAAAATTATGTTGAAGAAAAATGTGAACCTCCCAACATAATTTCACCACCACTAATTAAGTAATGGGGTTTTATTATTTTAGGTTCGACCCATTAAAGACGCAAGTCTCTTAATTACAATTCCTTGTTTCAAGGAAACACCCTTTGATTCCATCATAAAGAAATAGAACGTGTGTGTTTGGTTTTGCAGCTACTCCCAAGTCCAACCTCAGGGTGCCTACGTATCCCTCACGGGAATCAAGCCACTCGTAGTTCAAAGATTTGCAATGAGTAAATGACTCATTGCAAAAGGGAGGATTTGAATGAATTTGAGTGAAAAAAAAAAAAAAAAGAGTATGAGTGAATTTAGCTGAATAAACCAGGGATTCGATTTTGATATGTGTTTTGGGGCAAATTTAGTTAAGAATAAACCAGGGATTTTGTTTGGATTAGAGATTTGGGCGATTGCATCTAGATTGATTCTCTAGATTGCCTACGTACCCTTTCGAAGGGATCAAACTAACGTAGTTCGGAATTGATTTGCATGGAGAGAGATTTAATCTAGGAGAATTTGTTTAATGTAACCAGTTATTCATATTTTGTTGTGGTTGTGTCTAGTATGATGCTAGACTGCCTACGTACCCTTGACGGGATTTGTTGACCATGTAACCGACTTGACGGATCCAATAGCTGTTGGTTTGAATTCCCTTGAGTAGGGTGTTGTACTCTGCTGTGGGTTGAATATTTCTCAAACACTTCCTTAAATGAAAAACTTTCTTCAAACTGAAGTGGAGTGGACTTAGTTATCTACTAGGAACTAAGCTACTCTTTTGTTGTAGTAGGAGAACAATTGCTACTAATAAGCTGTAACTCATACAATGACCTTTTCTCATTCCTCCTCGAGTAGGTCAAGGTTAATCTTCATCGGCTCGTAGTTCTGATCAATGTTGCCCACCTCAATACTCATGGATGGAATAGTGATATGAAGAGGAATGATTGCTTTAGTTCCAAAGGCTAAGGAAAATGGGGTTTCGCCAGTTGATCTACTTTTGGTGGTGCGATAAGCCCATAGTACTCTAGGCTGCTCGTCTACCCATTTTTCCTTGGCGCTTTCCAGTCTCTTCTTCAGGCAGTCCATCATGATCTTGTTGGATGCTTCTGCTTGACCATTGCCTTATGGATACCTCAGAGTTAATAAGTGTTGCTTTATTCCATACTTCACAAGTAATTGGGTGATCTACTTGCCAATGAATTTTGATACACTATTAGTGACCAGCGACCGTGGGCAGCCAAAGTTGCAGATGATGTTCTTCCAGATGAATTGGTCCACATTGGATTCTTTAGTAGAGGAAAGAGCTTCAACCTATATCATTTAGTAAATTAGTCTATGGCAATGTTCAGCATTTCCTTCTTGGCAGGTGTAGGTGGATGAGGTCATATTGCATGAATGGCCATGGGCTGTTCTGTGGGTAAACCAGGAACTGACTTGTATTGTTAGCATTGATCACATCTTTTGACATACTCCGTGGAATTTTGGTGCATGGTAGGCCCGAAGTAACCTATGCTTAGGGCTTTCCCTAGAGTGATTTCCACATTCGCCATCATGAATCTTGCAGAGCACCTTGAGAGTGTGAGGGTACTTTATGCATGTGAGATGAGGACCATAATATGATCTACGAACAAGCTTGCTACCTTACAAGTAGTGTCTTGCGACTTTTTGCTGGATCTTCCTTGGTAAATTTTCATACACCAAGTAGTCGATGATAGGGTCTTCCTAGCTGGGATCCTCATTGAAATGCATTAAGTTAATCTGCTCTGCCTCTTCAATGCTTGGTTGATCAAGGTGCCGACCGGGATTGAGAGTCTGAACTAGGTGTCCAGTGCCCATCCTAGGCTTGCCAGCGCATCTGCATGAGTGTTCTTTGCTTGAGAAACTTGTTGGATGATGAAGGTTCGAAATGCCTTTAAAAGCTCTTGGACTTTATTGAGGTATTGAATCATTCTTGGGTGTTTCGCCTTGTACTCTCCTCTGGCTTGATTAGTGATAAGATGAGAATCTGAATAAATGGCTAATCTCTTAATTGACAATTCTTTTGCTAAATGTAGTCCAGTGAGCAATGCCTCGTATTCTGCTTTGTTATTTGAACCTGGGAAGCCAAGTGTGTTAGCATACTCCAACATGGTTCCGTCCAAAGTGATTATGATGACACCTGCTCCAACTCCCTTATGATTTGATGCTCTATCTATGAGCAATTGCCACATGTCTTTGAGCTGGTCAAGTTGGATGGAGGAATCCTTGTCTGCTCTTGAACCATTCTTATTTTTGCTGGCCAACTTCCCTTCTTCGGCTGAGGAGGGAGTAAATTATGTAACTAAATCTGCTAGCTTGAGCTTTTATGCCAGTCTTCCGCCGGTAGACGGGTCATATTGACTCAATTCGATAGCCCATTTCATGAGTCTTTGGGAAGCGTTGGGGTTGTGACGGATTGATCTAAAAGGAAATTTTGTCATGACGATTATCTGATGAGCATGATAGTATGGTCTTAACTTTCTCGCCAAAACCACAAGGGCCAAAATAAGCTTCTCCATTTTCAAATTACGAGTCTCTGTATCAAGGAGAGCTCTTGACATGTACAATAGAAGAAGTTTTTCCCCCACCTCTTCTCGAATGAGAGCTGAGCTGACTACTGAGTTGGACACTGCCAGGTAGATGAACAAGTCTTCACTCGGTTGAGGCTTCGAAAGCAGAGGAGGTGAAGTGAGATATGTTTTCAAGTCTAGAAAAGTTGCTTCGCATTTTTCGTCCCACTTTCAAGGCTTTGAAGAATGGCATGCACTTATCGGTTGTAACATCTCGTCTCGAAATTTAATTTAATTTTCAAAATTCTAAACTGAAAGGACGACTTTAATTTTAGAGTTCCTTTGCATAGTGCTCGAGCTCATGAGTTCGTAGACACGTGGTGCGCTCAATTCGGAGTTGAAACGAAGAAGTTATGATCTATGGAAGTGCAGTGGCACAACCGTAATTTTTGCGAAGTTAAAATTTAAATACCCCAACTTTTCTCTCCCTCTTTCGCGACGCTTTTTCTCTCCTCTATTTTTTCTTCCACACGACACAAATTTTCAAACAGCGATTTTGTCGCCGTCCGATCAAGTTTGGTAACGCCACCACAACCAAAATCATCATCTCTCTTCCCTTTTAAAAACGCAGCACATCTTGGAGATCAAAACCACCAATTTTGGGCTTGATTTAAAGCAAAACTGGGCCCCTGTTTTTGCACCACAACTTCTATTTGTTCCACAGGTCGCGCCAACCAGTTCCCGCCACCATCGACCAAGGTGTGGGTCCCAAAATGACCACTAACCTCTCCTTTGAATTTCTCATCCAAGACCTAGCCCAATTCTGTGCCGGATTGTTCAAATTGATGATGGAGGAAAGTTAGGGTTTTCCAATGGAAAAACATGGATTCTGGCTGCTTCCCAGCCAAATTGGAGGTCGACACATGTATGAAAGTTGCTCCCCTTGTTAGTTTGACTATTGTAGTATATGGCTTGACTGGAGTTTCAAGAGTTTCCGGTCATCGAAAATCTCTCAAGCCACCCACGCTTGTGGCTGCTCGTGCGACCCATTGTGGCAGCCCATTAGGTTCTAAAAATACTCCCCACGTCATCTCGAGCACAACGGTATGCTCGGATATATGAGATTCTACCATTTGAGCATTGAATAGATTTTCACCTATTATGTGATGATCGAGTTTGATATGATTGGACCGTTGGATGGGTCCCTTTTTGAGATATGTTATTCCTTGTACCTCTTAGATCGTGTAAGAAATTGTTGATCGAGAATCGAAGTTTCGGATACTCCGAATCAACGATTCTAAGGTTAGGCGAACCGGTCGCCGTCTGATAGTACAATCAATGTTGATCTGACCGATCAATCGAGGTCAAACCTTCGGGACTTGTTTAGTAGACTTTGTTGGACCTATAGGAACTTTCGGATATGAAATTAGAGGTTGTGGGCCCCGCATGCCTAATTGATCTAGACGGTGGGCCTCGCGGGTCCAACCAGGACCATTTGGTTAGGAGGTGTTTGCAGTCTGTTTGTTGGATTTTTAAAATGGCATTATGCTATTAGAGTTTTATTAAATATTTGGGAATTACTATTCAATCGCTTTAACTATCCAAGCAAGATATGTTTATGTTTATTTATATATATATGTTAAATAATTTGAAATTGGATTGTGTTGCCTTCGAAAATATTGATGTCTTTGAACATCTCGGTTGTCTTCAGAAATATTGATGTCTTTGGACATCCAAGTTGCCTTCAGAAATATTGATGTCTTCAGACTTCCCAGTTGCCTTTGGATATATGGCTACCTTTGGAATGTCTTTGGACATACATTTGCCTTCGGGACGTCTTCGGACATACATTTGCCTTCAGAACGTTTTCGGACATATAGTTGCCTTCGGATTGCCTTCGAATTTGTATATGCGCGTATGACATTGCCCCACGAGTCTCGGGGATGCTCGAACCATGTGGTGCTAGGATTTGCATCTCAAGCCGAATCCGTGTCCCCTAATATTTGCCTCTTGAGTCGACTTCGTGTCCCCCAATTCTACTAGGATGTATCAAACATATGGAATGGAGTGTTTCACATGTGTAGTACTTGGAATTGACATATTATATTTGGAGTACACCTATGTGGAGAATAGTGCAATACTGATATGTTTATACAGTTAACAGGATATTTTTCGCCACCATGCCCATATTATCTGCACCGAGTTGGCCATAATCCCTAGCAACCTGCCTGATTTATCTACACAAGTGATTGGCTAATTTCTCATTCCCCTGTTCGCTTCAGATTTAATGATATTTCCATATACCCCTTAGTGGGTGATTGCAGGACATATGCACTATGCGAACGATCGCAAGTATGGCTTTCAAGTAAAAGGTTTGGTTACATATGTATTTGGTTGTACAATGATAAACCGATTGAACAATTAGGTACATAATTTCAAGACATGACATTCAATTACATAGCTTGTTGAAATCAAGGTAAAGAATGATTCTAGAATTTTATTGTCGATTTCACTTTGAACAATTATGTATTATCTTAATTTCGATACTGTGTGTACTAGTCTTTGCGAAATATTGATGCCCAATCAATATTCCTATAACTAAGAACATATTCAGGATTTAGGGATGATGAGAAGTCTCCATATATGCAATCTCATTACATAGCTCTCATATCCACTTGTGTACTCCTTGGACTATGATTGTTCTACATATTGAAAGATAATATATGATGATTTAATACATAAAACAACATTTCTTGCCCATTGATAACATAATGTGTCTTTTATCAAAGATGTTCTTAACTCTAACTATTTGACAGGACACGCCCCGAATTCCTTGGAATTCGCGACGAATCCTATAATATTTTCGACATCAAACTGATGTCGGGCGCACTTATTAACATTATAGCCTCTCTTCCAAATTAAGGAAAAGAGAAACAAGACTTTCTACCGAAATTTCGGAAGTGTTTTCCCTGAAAAATGGACATTTCCCAAATTTTCAACCTATTAAAACACAATTATATAATCACAACAACAGCATGCACAACGTAAATTCGTGTAGTTTACACAATAGGGCTCTGGCCTTACATCCAACCCTAGCGTGGGTGATAACAGAGAATATCTAAAGAATTTCAGTTTACAAACGAAACGAAATTCAACACAAATAAAAATAGATAAAGATGGTCCTACAGAAAGTTGGGGCTCGGAAATTCGAGTCTCGGTTCGGCCGCTCGGTTCAAGTCTATCTACTGCCTGGGGGGTGCAAAACAGAAAATTGTGAGTGGACAAAAACAAAGTTTTGTTATATTTGAAAACAACATATAATAACCCTACCATTTAAAAAACAATGCTGAAAACGACATGCATTCAAAACCGATGTAGATGTATATATATAGCTAAGCCAAAACCAAAGTGAAATTCACATTCTCGTAATGGTATACTAACACCCATCCCATTAAAACTTTTCCCATTTCCCCCAAACTACTCTCTCAAAACTCATGCTCGTAAGGATCCTCACCGACAAATAAGAACAAAGGTATATATATATATACCGGGGAAACAATCCAACCGGAAGATTGCTTGACTAGACCACATAGAAGAATCCTCAATTGATCATGTGGTTAGGGAACGAGCTGTCCAATTGAGGGACTAGGCTCACCAACACGTACAACAGAATTCTTAATATTTATACACCTGTGACAAGTCCTACGCACGCAGACTAACCCTGCCCGGGTTCCGACATATGCAAGTTTCCCATACCACAAAGTATCCAATCCAAATATTTAAAAACCAGGAAGGTACATAGGGTGGTGCTAATAGCACTCCAAATTGACATAAACCACAACTCACTCACATTATCCAAGTATAGATAGTAACACTCAAAAATAGCATATATCAATTCAAAATAATCACAGTATGTAAATATCCAAATATACTTTCAATACTCCCATAACAATATTATATTCATACATTTAAATAAGATAATAAACTCAATAGTCAAATAACTCATCATGCATAGCTTTTCATCTTGAAAATAATGATTATTATTTAAAATCAAAGTCCACTCACAGATAATCCAAAGCTGCTTAACCTTGAGAGGGTCCCGCATGTTGAGTACGAGGAGCTTGAGTACCTATTGAAGAATACGAAGACTAGATTAATTAAAATACTTAGAACGAGAACTTTAAAACAAACTTCTAGTTTTCCCAGAATTCAAAGTGTGTGTACAACGAACGGTGAGTTTCTAGTCAAACAATATAAACACATGTTACTATAACATCCCTATATAGTAACAAAGTGTTTCACAATTTGTCCTTTAATTTTCTTTTGTCATTTCTTAGACCTTGAGACTTTTGTAAAACCACTTAGGTCCTTAATTAAACCATAATTACACTTATGTCCCATTAACTAAACTTTTGGATAATTACATTTTGGCCCCAAACATTCAATAAAAGTACAGATATGCCCAACATTGTAACTTCCTTTACAGATTGCTCCCTGGTGCCAAAACAGTAAATGCCTAGGCAAAAATCCAAAATTTCCTTTTGCCAAGTTTAGTTTCAAAGCCAAGTTAAACATTCAAACTCAAATAGTCCTCACTAGTTTTTCCAAATTGCACTTAACTTAGCTTTAAACTCAAGAATCCATTCAATTCCATGAATACAACTTTAGAACAGATTTTTCCAACAATTGAACAAACTTAAACTTTACCTCAATTCTCTGAATCTTTCTGCAATGCACAAAGAAGGCCCCCAAGGAGTAAAACCACCAAACAACACTTGATAACAAAAGAGGAGCTTGTTTCAATTATACTATGTCCAAGAGGTCTAAACTTGTTGTATGGCCACCATTTTTGGATATGTTGTAGAGAACATAAAACTTAGAAACATTCAAGAAGCAATGTTGGTCATCTAAGCATGGGAAATCAACATGCAAGAGTGAGTAAGGTGTTGTAGAGTTAAAACAGCAAAACATAGGACTTACTAACCTTGAACAAGGTTTCAGGTGGTTAGAGAACTCCAATTGATGTGAATTTTGGATATGTAATAGTTTTCTAATGAAGGAACAGGTCGTATGAAGAAATTGGTGTCGAATGATCAATATAAATTGACATGAAAGAAAGAATTCGAGCCTACCTTGATACAGCAGACAAGAATGAGCAGGTGACACTTCAACATGCTTTGAGATGACTACACTTGTTGGCTTAGCTCCAATTTTGACATATTATAGCCAAGACATAGATGAACAACGTTGATGAAGGGAACGAAGCCATTAGATCAGAGGAAGGCCACATGCAAGAGTGAATAAGGACACACTAGAGTGAAACCAGCAAACAGAATGAAAGTGAAGACTAGTCTTACCTTGAACACGATTTGAGGTAGATAGACATCTCCAATTGCCTTGACTTTTGATTATGTCATAGCTCTTGAACAGAGGAACAAGTTTAATGAAGACTACTTCACCAAAAGAATAGTGGAAAATAGACATGCAAGGCAAAACCTGAGCCTTACACAGAGAATCAGGCTGTGACGAACAACTTGTACTCAAACTGTGTTTTAGGTAACTAAACTTCTTCGATTGGGCTCAATTTTTGATATGTTCTAGTAAAAGACTTACGTGAAGAAGGAGAGCTGGAGCTCTTAGGCTTGGAGAGAATAATGGTGAAACTTGTGTTGTGTGAGAGTTATCAATGGTCAGACTTGGGAAGAGGAGGGAATAAGTGTGGGAGTTTAATAGAATAGCCCTTTGACCCCCAAAGAAAGAAGTTTCCTCTTCCATTTCTTAGGAGGGCTTTAGCCCACCTATGTTAGCAGGACATTTCGTGCAAGAATTGGGTTTGAGTTAGTGCATATCCAAGTCCATAACTTATTTTGTAACTGAGAGGTGTGGTGTATTTCTCAGTATTTTACCAAAAGTGTGTCTACCGCGCAAATCTCACGGCCTGGAGTTCCGGGCCAAGGGGATATGCGTTGACACGCAGCTTCCTGCTTTTGCGCGGGCGTGCCAGCACAGTCTACCGTGCGTCGAGATGTTGTTTGGATGGAAGTGGTCAATTGGTGCGCCTGTTTGAACTTGCCTTCTGATCAAACGATTGTAGCCGAGAGAGGAACTAATCTCGGCTGTTAGGTTCACGGCCTGAGCTACAAGGTCGTTTAGTAGTGGTGTTGATGGTGGGTTTAGGGCGTTGCTCCGGCGCGCTGCTCAGTGAGCGGCGGTCGTATGATATATGGGATGAATGAGCGAATAACAAAGATGGTGCTCCAGCACCTTGAAAATCAAGGGTCGTATGATATATTGATGAATGGATTTTCCTTATAGTCTAACACTACTCCTAGGAAAGCAAGTAAAGATATTGAAAGTGCATTACAAGAAAATATAAGTTGCTCCGTGGGAGGCTTTGGTTTGGTGTTTGAACCCTTTGAACGTAGTCTTGAGCTTTGTATTTATAGGAAGAGTTCCTGGAGGAGTAATCGAGGCTGAAAATCTGCATGGTGGAGCCTGATTAGCGCAAGTGGGTAGTCCAATCGACATTTGGGATCGTGAAGTATGGTGGTATGACCCCAGGAATCCCTGTGAATCTCGGCCGCCGCCCTTGATCGTGGGCTCTGCGCTTCTGGCCGTGGAGACGCATTTATTTCTTTGATAGCTGGTGACCTAATCTCTCAAGCTGCAAGGATTCTTGTGAGAATGTCCACGTCTAATCACTCTATTTTCTGTCGCCAAATCCTGACTTCAGTCACTTCCCACCTTCCCTCGTGCATTAAATGCTTATTTGTGGCCAGCGGGTTTGCTGCAATAAACAGGGGCATTACTTCATTAAATGAAGCATGGGACCCTACTATCACGTGATGATTTGACTTTAATGCCTTTGGCTGTAATTTTGTTCGGCCTCGGCCTCGGCCTATAATCGAGGCCGAGAAGATCATGCCTTAGCAGCTCTTCTTTCGTCTTCTTTCGTCTTCAGGAGGGCCAAATATCTGGGCGAAAAGCAGCGTTTTAGTTCTTCGAGCAGGGGCTAGGGCCGAGAAAAGGGGCTCCTTCGGCCGATTCATGGTCGTGATTTATTAGGCACAAACAAAGTGAAAATTTTGACAATTCAGGTATTTACTCTGATTGCATATTTTACTACAAGTTTACATAAACATAGAAACTAGAAACAATAAAACTAAATCAGAAGCCTAATAAAAACAAAGTGGGAAGCATTCAGAATTTAGCGAAATTCTTGGGTCATCTCAATGGGTTCAGAAACCACACGTATCTCTGGTTGATTGGACTTATTGACTAATCAACGAGAATTCTTTGAAAGAAAAGAATCCATGATCCATCTAATAACCCGAGTGATGTTTATGTTGGGTTGGCCTATTCCACTGGGTTGTATTTATTTGGGCCTTAAATAATTAGTACACCCCGCCAAAACTAATTCCAAACAAAAAGTGACTAAAGTTGCCCCTACCCCTAAGGGCAAAATGGTAATTTCACAAATAAAAATAAATTGATTAAAATGATTAAATTAGGTCGGGATGTTACACTATTACATAAGGGCATATTTATAACAAATAAGTGGGTAATGGTGTTGGTCTGAAGGGTGTTCTACTCCCAGTAGCCTGCACACACAAGTATCCTTTGGTTTTACAGATGGTTTGTCTTGGATTTAGCTTTGGCCATGTGTTGGAGACTTTCCTGATATATTTTCTAAGTTGTTTGGGCCACTTCCTAAGGTGTTGGGCTAATTTACTAAGGTGATGGGCCAATTTTCTAAGGTGATGGGCTATTTTTTTTTTTTCTCTTTCATGCTTATCCACATATTTGGGCTCAAGAAATGGGCTCGAGTTTTGGGGCTCTCAAGCAGTCCAAAACTTCCACTTCTTGACCCATCAATGGGCCTCATGAATGCTCGTAACCATCCATACTACAACCCACTTAGCAAGCTTCAGGCATTTGCGTGGCTTGGGCTCACTTAAGCTTGTAGTGTGACTAGGTGCAAAATAAGGGTTTTTCGTTTGGCATTGCTTGCTGTTTGGCGTGCTCGTGCTCAAATTTTATCATTTTGTAAAGGGCAACGATTGAGCTAAAATGACGTTTGACAAGTTAATAAGCATTGGGTTCATAGAGCCAGTACATTTTACGAGCTCGTTACAACTCTTGGCGTGACGGGTTACATATTTGCTTGGCGTGGCGCGTGGACCATAACTTGTGCGAGCGCGTATGATGAACTTTCACATACCCAAATTGGGTTTCTTCTCAGTAAGGTATCGCACTGGGGTGGGATATATTTGGGCCTATGTTGCGTCGATTCAGCTGCACCAAAATAGATTCAGCTGCATTCTCAACTTGTGATACTCGCAAGTGCACGAGCCGTTTGGTAGTATAGCATATGTAAGTGCGAGGTCGATCCCACGAGGATTGGTGATTGAATGATCCAATTCATTTCCCCTACACAAAACAGAAATGAAAAAGAAAAGAAATAAAACAAGAAAAAAGGAAATAACTCAAGCAAATAAGTTCCCAAGTTCAATTAGATTAACGGATTGATTCTAGCTAAAGTATGATTAAGCCATGGTGTTTGGTCATAACCTTGTGTTCCTAATTCTCTAATTTGATCATTTGTTGTCCAACCTAAATTAAGCATTAGGAACCCATTAAGCATAGAAGAACAATTTAAACAACCAAGCATGTATCTAATCCCTGTTGTCGAATGTCCATACATACTCTTCCTATTCATAGTTCAATTCGAATTAAAGCATGGTGTCTACTCTTAATTCAAACCAAGATAGCTAACATACAAGCATAAATGGTGATCAATCATTCAAACTAGCATATTAACTTAGAAGCATAATGAATAAGAACAAAAACCATAATTGAAACTTGGAAACTAATTACACTTGAATACTTAAGAAAGAATGTACATTACAAAAAAAATTAAAGTTGAACTTGAAAACTTGAAGGAAAATTTAGTAAAATCATTTTGTTACAACAATTGACAACTTGAAAGGAAACTAAGAGAATTTGAGGGAGAGAAAGGAAGGGAGCTCTAGAGAAGTGTTTGAGAGCTCCCCCCTTGAAGTGTGTTATGAAGCTTGAAGACTTCTCTATTTATAGGGATAAGAGGGAGGAACATCATGATGAATTCCAACACCACCATTCATCTTTTAATACAACCTATAACTCCCACTTCATCTTGTTTATGTTAGTGTGGCTGGAATCAATTCCATCCCGTACTTCTTTTGCTGCAACTCAAGCTTTCTTCACATGGGACTTCAAAGGTGTTTAATTGTGGCTGCCTTTTGCTGCCAACCCCCATGTGGGTTTTCTTTTGGTTGCTGGAAATAAAAGATTCTTCTGAACCAGGCTTGGTGTAGGAAGGCCTGAGGTTCCAATATATATCCAATGAGGCTCAAATTTGGATATGTCATAATAGACACCCATTGGAACAACTTGTATAAAGAATGTATGGGTCAGGATCTAGTGAGAACAGCTATATAAGAACATTATATGAGAACACCATTGGATCTAATCTAACGGCTCCGCGAAAAGCAATTGTAAGTGAAACAATTGTACTAGAATGAGGCCCTCACCTCAACTCCCTCACCTCAACTTGTTCTCCCTCTTACCTCCAAAACTTTTTGGCGAAATTTTTCTTTCCCTGGCGCCATTTTTTCCCGCATTGTCTCTTGTCCTGCCCTTGAATTAAATGTAGATATTTTTGCCCCAAAATTATATTAAAATACTGAAAGCAATCAGCTTTACCCATCCCAGTTACCCTTCCAGTGGACTTTTCGATCTCCATGAACTACATCCCTCTTTTCTCATCTATCTTTCCATCTCTACACCCCATTTCCTTGCTTCCATTTCTATACAAAGCATCACTCCTCTCATCTTCAAAAAAATTTCCGCCATGGCCTCTTGGCCCTCATTGTCCAATCCCTCTAATCAGTAACTTCCCCGAAACCCACAAAATAGGTTTTGCCTTTCAATTCATAGAAATTTATTCTGTAATTGATATCAAATTGTGTACATGAATATGTTGGAAGAGAGGCTGCTATTAGAAAGAGAAGCACGAGCTCCCAATTTAAGTTATTGGTTGCTCCTATATATGCCTATGTTCTTCCGTGCAGTAAGTTTTGCAATTTTCTCAACTCTTTTTTTTTTACTTAATTGATTTTATCGATATTTCCCATTTGGGTCTTGTGCCCCTTCAACAATTTTGTCTGTGGATATTTGATTTTGCAGGTCGACTCTTGTTGGGTAAGAACTTAGTTGTACGGTTACCGTTTGTTTACTGATGTGTTGGTGGGAGCATTTGCTCTTGGCTTTTATTTGGTATATCCTTTTACTATGGTGCTACGTTGTTGAAAATTCACCATGCTAGAAGAAACGAAAAGTTTTGATCATTGCATATAGCTTGTGAACTGAGGTTTATAGTTGGTAATAATTAGTACCTTGCTTAGAAACTGGAACTAAAATTGATAGATTTTAGTATTTTCTGCCACAAGTTCGGATCTTTAGGGATATGCTTTTGCAATGAGTGGCTATGGAATATGAAATGTTATAGGATGTGTGTGTAAATTACATGGGGCAATTTTTTGGATCGTTTTTTGTTCCTGGATCTTTTAGAGTGCGTATAAATAAGTGTAAAATCTGTACTATAATGATGGAGCAGAAGGGGATGGTAAAGCACATTTCTTTCTTTGCATGAGATGACGTCCTTACATATATCCACATACAATGCCTGCAGAAAACTAGAGATTGTCCTTGCTGTTCATTGTTTACTTGTTCAACAATAGTATGTGGATGATGTTACTATCGAGCCTTTGCATTAGTACACAATGTTTGATGTAAGGCAGCCTAATGTTTCAATTGAGTTGAATTTTCGGAAACTAATAATGTTATATTGTCAGGTCTACTTCTCGTGCTACCACTTCATATAGGGCGAGAAATTGTTTAAGGAGACCTAAGATCTTAGTTCAATCATGTTCTTAGTTGTTTCATTGGATTCCGACATTAGCAGTATCACTTGAAAATTTTCTATTCCTTGTTTTCCACATACGTAATGGATGAAATTTAATGACTGAATCAGTGGCAGGTATAATGTTATCCTTCCACTACTAGTCCCAGATCAAATTACCAAGTTGAAGCAACGTATTGTGCTTAGTGTTATATCTTACTCTAATTCATCGACCTTCTCTTTTTTAATAGTTGCAATATGATTATATCATACTTGAAATTTATGATTAATCCTTAATGGAGAGGGATAAATTTTTTTTTGTTGTTGAAAATTTCTGTTATTTTTCAAATCTTTGGTTGCAGAAGGGTCGGTGAAGAAGTGTAGAGTAATTAAAGGCTTTATGACTCTTATAATTGGCGATAATTGCTCAAGTTAGGTTCGGATGAACACTAAGTGAAACATTAGTGCATATTACGTGAAATATGTGTGAAACCTCAGTTGAACTCTCTTGTACTCTTGCTGAAACCTCATTGCAAACCTATTGGTGAAAGCTTATTGTACACCTACTGAAGTTCTAGCAAACACCTATTGACTGTATAAATGTTAATGAAACCTATTTTAACCTATATATTTGCTGAAATATTATTCTACGCTTAGAGTAATTCTAGAAATACGTGGTGCAATTGGACAATAACATGTGTTATAAACACAGCTTCGACATATTTATTTTTTCGATTTTTTATAAATTTTTTGTGAATTTTTTAAGATAAACACACAAAAAGGAAACTTTAATGACGCATGGAACCATTGAGAGTGACACTCGTGAGAAGCATTGAGGACGCAGCCTCAAGGCTCTGCCACTTCTCATTCCCTCCCATTTATTGCTAAACAATATAAAAAAGAAACATTTTTGACACATGGCCCCATGGGAGGACACCTGTTTAAAAAACTGAAGTCGCATCATTCTTTTGTTGCCATGTGTCATTATGTTTAGTTGACTTATATATTTTCTATGCTTTAACTTCAAAAATTCGTATTAAATGCAATAAATGGGAGAAAATGACGAGTGGCAGCGTCTTGAGAAATTATTTGAACTTTTTATGTGTCAAATTTATATTTTAAAACTTAAAGATGAAGAAAATATCACAAGGAGTTCCTAGGATTTTTTTTGTGAATTTTTCAGATTTTTTAATGATTTTTGGAAGTTAAAGCATTGAAAAATAGTAATAAATGGAAGAGCATCACACATGGTATCACATGAGGAGTTTTCGACGGGTGTCAGTATGTCGTAGCGCCACATGCCATGAAAGTTTCATTTTTGTGTGCTTGACTTAAAAAATATCACAAAAAATTAATAAAAAAAAAATGAAAAATGCACAGAAAATTTCAAAAAACTCCTTGAGACATTATCTTCGACTATGATGCATGAAAATCAAATTTTGACCTTTGAAAGTTTGGAGTAATAATTGGAGGAGGAGTTGTAGTAAGGAAGAGTGATGATCTTCAACTTAGTGTTATAGGTACTATAGAAACAAACTTGAGTTTGAGAAATTATTTGAATTTTTCTCTTAGTCAAAATTATATTTTAAGTCTCAAAAGATGTTGGCAATGTTGCAAGGAGTCCGGGGTATTTTTTGGTGAATTTTTCAGATTTATTATGATTTTATTATGATTTTTGGAAGTCAACATATTAGAAAATAGTAATAAATGGAAGAGAATGACACATGGCAGCACCTGATGGGTGGGTCGTCAGGTTCTCCAACAGGTGTCAGTATCCCATAACGGCATGTGTCATTAATGTTTCATTTTTGTGTGTTTAATTTAAAAAATTCATGAAAAATCATTATAAAAAATCAGAAAAACACACCGAAAATTCCTACAAATTCCTTGCAATATCATCTTCAACTCCAATGCGTGAAAATCAAATTTTGAATTTGGGAAATTTGAAATAATAATTGGAAGAAAAGTTGTAGTAATGAAGACTAGTGATCTTCAACTTAGTGTTATTGTTAGAATGGAAGCAAACTTGACTTTGATAAATTATTTGAATTTTTATATTTGTCAAAATTATATTTTAAGTCTCAAAAGATGTTGCAAAATATCGCAAGGAGTCCAAGGTACTTTTTGGTGAATTTTTCAGATTTATTATGAATTTTGGAAGTCAAAACATTGAAAAAATAGTAATAAATTGAAGAGAATGACACATGGCAGTGCTTGATAGGTGCGTCGTCAGCTTTTCCAACGGGTGTCAGTATTTTGTAGCTCCACGTGTCATTAATATTTCATTTTTGTGAGTTTATTTTAAAAGATTCACAAAAAATCATTTTAAAAAATCAAAAAAATACACCAAAAATTTCTACAAATTCCGTGAAACATTATCTTCGACTCTAATGCATGAAAATCAAAATTTGACTTTAAAAAATTTGAAGTTATAATTGGAGGAAGAGTAGTGATCTTCAACTTAGTGTTATAGGTAGTATATGAAAAAACTTGAGTTTGAGAAATTATTTAAATTATTTATGTGTCAAATTTATATTTTACAACTGAAAAGATTAAGAAAATGTCGCAAGGATTTTGTGGCATTTTTCGGCGAATTTTTCAGATTTTTTACGAATTAATTATGATTTTTGGAAGTCAAAACATTGTAAAATTGTAATAAATGGAAGAGAATGACACATGGCAACGCCTGATGGCTGGGTCCTCAGCTTTTCCAACGGGTGTCAGTATCTCGTAGCGCCACATGTCATTAATATTTCATTTTTGTGAGTTTATCTTAAAAAATTCACAAAAAATCATTTAAAAATCAGAAAAATACACCAAAAATTTCAACAAATTCCTTGCCACATTATCTTCGACTATGATGCTAGAAAATCAAAATTTGACTTTTGGAAATTTAAAGTAATAATTGGAGGAAGAGTTGTAGTGATGAAGACTAGTGATCTTCAACTTAGTGTTATTGTTAGTATGGAAGCAAACTTGACTTTGTAAAATTATTTGAATTTTTATCTTACTCAAAATTATATTTAAGTCTCAAAAGATGTTGTAAATGTCGCAAGGAGTCCGGGGCATTTTTTGTTGAATTTTTCAGATTTTTTATGAATTTATTATGATTTTTGGAAGTCAAAATATTGGAAAATAGTAATAAATGGAAGAGAATAACACATGGCAGCGACTGATGGGTGCATCGTCAGCTTTTCCAACAAGTGTCAGTATCTCATAGCGCCACATGTCATTAATGTTTCATTTTTGTGAGTTTGTCTTAAAAAATTCACGAAAAATCATTAAAAAAATCAGAAAAATACACCGAAAATTTCTACAAATTCCTTACGACATTTTCTTCGACTATGATACTCGAAAATCAAAATTTGACTTTGGGAAATTTGAAGTAATAATTGGAGGAAGAGTTATAGTTATAAAGACTAGTGATCTTTAATGTAGTGTTATTATTAGTATGGAAGCAAACTTGACTTTGAGAAATTATTTGAAATTTTCTTTTAGTTAAAATTATGTTTTAAGTCTCAAAAGATGTAGGAAATGTCGCAAGGAGTCCGGGGTATTTTTTGGTGAATTTTTCAGATTTATTATATATTTATTATGATTTTTGTAATTCAAAATATTGAAAAATAGTAATAAATGGAAGATAATGACACATGGCAGCGGCTGATGGGTGCGTCGTCAGCTTTTCCAGCGGATGTCAGTATCTCATAGCTTCATGTGTCATTCTTGTTCCTTTTTTGTGATTTTATCTTAAAAAATTCACAAAAAATAATTTAAAAATCAGAAAAATACACCAAAAATTTCTACAAATTCGTTGCAACATTATCTTCAACTATGATACTCGAAAATCAAAATTTGACTTTTAGAAATTTGAAGGAATAATTGGAGGAAGAGTTGTAATGATGAAGACTAGTGATCTTCAACTTAGTGTTATTGTTAGTAGGGAAGCACACTTGACTTTGTGAAATTATTTGAATTTTTCTCTTAGTAAAAATTATATTTTAAGTCTCAAAAGATGTTGGAAATGTCACAAGGAGTCCGAGGTATTTTTTGGTGAATTTTTCAAGTTTATGATGAATTTATTATGATTTTTGAAAGTAAAAATATTGGAAAATAGTAATAAATGGAAGATAATGACACATGGCAGCAGCTGATGGGTGTGTTGTCAGCTTTTCCAGTGGGTGTCGGTATCTCATAGCACCACGTGTCATTAATGTTTTATTTTTGTGAGTCTATCTTAAAAAAACCACAAAAAATCATTAAAAAATCAGAAAAATGCACCGAAAATTTCTATAAATTCCTTGCAACATTATCCTTGACGAGAACGTGTGAAAATCAAAATTTGACATTGGGAAATTTGAAGGAATAATTGGAGGAAGAGTTGTAGTAATGAAGACTAATGATTTTCAACTTAGTGTTATTGTTAATTTGGAAGCAAACTTGACTTTGTGAAATTGTTTGAATTTTTCTCTTAGTCAAAATTATGTTTTAACTCTCAAAAGATGTTGGAAATGTCACAAGAAGTGTGGGGTCTTTTTTAATGAAATTTTCAAATTTATTATGATTTTTGGAATTCAAAATATTGAAAAATAGTAATAAATAATAGAGAATGACACATGGCAGTGCCTGATGGGCGCATCGTCAGCTTTTTCAATAGGTGTTAGTATCTCATAGCGCCACGTGTCATTAATATTTCATTTTTGTGAGTTTATCTTTAAAAATTCAAGAAAATTCATCATAAAAATCAAAAAAATACACCGAACGTTTCTAAAAATTCCTTGTAACATTATCTTCGATGCTGATGCAAAAAAATCAAATTTTAACATTGAGAAATTTGAAGTAATAATTGGGGGAAGAGTTATAGTGATGAAGAGTGATCTTAACTTAGTGTTATTGTTAGTAATGAAGCAAACTTGAATTAATTGTTTGGAATTTGTTTAAAATCAAACATTTAGCGCATCATAATGAAAAATAATGTCGCATGAAATTTGTAGAAATTATGGATGGATTTTTTCGATTTTTTAATTAATTGTTTGTGAATTTTTGAAGATAAACATACATAAATTGAAACTCTGATGACACGTGGCGCTATGCAAAATGATGCCCGTTAGAAACACTGATGACACACTCTTCCAAAAACCATAGAATTTCATTAAATAGCAGAAAAATACACACACCCAAAAATTCAACAAACTCAATATGAAACTTTCTACACCATTTGAGTTCATCCTAAAACATTCATAAAAGTGCTAATGAAGACTTCTTAGTCAAAAAATAAAAATAATATTGTGAAGCTTTAGTGAATAATAAATGAAGCGATGTTGAAGCTCTAGTGAATCCTTTTGAAGTGTTTACGAAAGATATTTTGGTGGCAAACAAGTAATGATGCGGCATTGCAATTGTGACTTGTATCATTTCTCTATTATTTGTAAAATTTATAATTTTTAAAATTTATAAAAATATGATGTTGAAGCTCTAGTGAATTTTAATACTGATGTTTATGCATAGAAATTGCTCGATTACAGAACCGTACTCACCTATGTGAAACATAGTTCAAACCCAAATTCCATTTTATACATGCAACATACACCGTTGACATAAGATATACTGAAACTATTATGAAAACATTAAGATATAGACCTGATACCCATATCCATACCACTCACACTGTCATCAACACATTAAGATACATAAATGATATCTACTAACACTATTGTCAACACATTAAGATACAGAAATGATATCTACTAACACTATTGTCAACACATTAAGATACAAAAATGATATCTACTAATATTATTGTCAACACATTAAGATCCAAAAATAATACCTACTAACACTATTGTCAATACATTAAGATACATAAATGATTCATACTTACACTATTATCCACACATTAAGGTACACAAATGATACCTACTCAAACTATTAACAACACATTCATATACATAAGTGATACCTACTCACACTATTATCAACACATTAAAGTACATAAATGATACATACTAACACTATTGTGAACACATTAAGATACATAAATGATACATACTCACACTATTATCAACACATTAAGATACACAAATAGTACCAACTCACACTATTATCAACACATTAAGATACAAATGAACATCTCATGACACATTGCGCTACGCGAGAATGACACTCGTTAGAAGCACTGTTGACGCATCATTCAAGTGCTGCCACTTGTCATTCTCTTTCGTTTATTCCTATTTTTGAATGCTTTAACTTCCAAAAATCATAATAATTCATGAAATAGCAAAAAACTACACCCCAAAAAAATTCTAGAAACTCAATGTGAAACTTTCTACGCCATTTGAGTTCATCTTAAAAAATTCATAAAAATACTAATGAAGACTTCTTAGTCAAAAAATAAAAATAATATTATGAAGCTTTATTGAATAGTAAATGAAGCGATGTTGAAGCTCTAGTGAATCTTTTTAAAGCTTTTACGAAACATATTTTGGTGGCATACAAGTGATGCTGCAGCATTAAGATTCTTACTTGTGTTCTCTATTATTTTATTGCATTACTTGCAAAATTTATAATTTTTAAAAATGATAAAAATATACGTAAAATTACTATAAGTTCCTTGGCTTTTTGGACAGCGATTTCCTCCTAAGCTTTGCCATCTTTTCTCTTTTCCTCGCTTGTTGTTTGTGTAGAAGAAACACAATACCCTTTAGTGATCAAAAGAAAAGTCTTGAATTGAACTTTGAAACATACAAAATGCAAATACCTGATTAGTTACGTCCATCCCCATGTAATTTATACCAAATGTCTCTCCTACCTTGCTGAAGACGGGCTCCACATATATCAAAAATGTTTTTGACCCAAATAATGGTGTCTCAAATGTAATCTCCCTCTTTGCAGGTAACCCTTTTTCTAGAACCTCCTTCTTCCAAAATCTCAACATTTGTTCTTCCTATAATGTGCTGGCAAGAAGAAAGAACAGAATATAGTTAAGGTGGTTTAGTGTCAGAGTGTCACTTAATCAAGGCAATAATTACCTCCTTTTAAATTACATTGAAGTTATACAACAATCCTATCAAACCTTGAATAAGAACTTCAGTGTCAATTAATTACCTCCTCTTGCAAACTTGGGAAGTGATTATTGATAAACCGATACCGCAATTCTTTATCCTAAAACAGAAAATTATCAACAAAAATAATTTTAAAAAGTGATCAATGAGGTCATTTTAAACATAAACATACGATTTACAATGTATCAGTCAGTTACCTAATGGCCAATAACAACAGGTGCATTATGCAGCACAAAATGCAAGAAATTATCTGCTCTTTTCAAAATCTGGGACAATTCTTCCACTAGTGAGGATTGCCTTTCAAGAATTTGAATGCTTTCCTGCAATTAATCCACAAGTATCTGCTCTCTCTCAACACTTGCCTCCATCAACTTCTCCAACTTTTCCCTGCACTGCTTTAGTGATAAAAGTAAAATCAAATTAAGGGAGGAAAAATATGAAGAAGCCAATTCTGGTAAAACCCTGATGCCAAAAAAAAGAAAGTAGACCAAATTGAGGATTTTCTCTAAACTCATTAGTAAACAGAGAACATGGATTTATTAAGATGTAGAAATAACAGAGGAAAACTGAGACAAATGTCAAGATTACATTGGAGGACCAAGTAGCATGTATGTACATAGTATACCTTCTCCAGGAAATAGACTTTGGATAAAAATAAAAATTTCCAAATTTTTTTATGCATCAAGAAGCTGAAACAAGGCAATAAAGAAATTAAAATTCAAGAGAAGAACTGAACTCACAATAAACATAATTCACGAACTTCAATCTTAAAAACAATAAACTCAAACATTTGCATTGCAAAATTCTTGGATTGGTTTTAGTTTATTAAGATGAGAACAAAAGTGTCAAAATCACAAATTCTTTAATTTATTGCTTTGAGTTCCAACTCCAAGTTAAATAAAACTCTGCCAATTGCAACACAAGAGTAGAGTCTTAAATCATCTGCTCCTTCTGAATAAAAAGGCAAGAAAAGTATGAAAAATAGAAAATGCAATAGAAAATGCAAAAAATATTTTGAGAGTATGAAAAATATATTATCTTCTCAAAGAGATCGCAGTTCAATTCCAATTTCTCAGCTTCTTGTAGGGTTTGACTTTTCAAAGAGAGGAAATTCAGGTGAAATGTGGAGTTATTCAATAGAAAGAGCCTAATATTAATCACAAAACTCGACAACTTGTTTAGAGCTATCGACAATTTGAGAAATTTCAAACGAATGCAATCTAAGTCACAGCATAAACAATGCATAGAACAGGGTGAATTGTCGGGAAGAGCTAACCTTTGTGTTTCACTCAGTCCAACAGAAGATCCGAAAGGGAGTAGTTGGATCGGAGGTTGACCAAGGGGAAGGAAATGGAGTCTGACCCAGATTTCTTATTGGGGCTGGTAGAGAGGAACTTGTAGATGATGAAGTTGCCGTGGTGTGAGTAGACGCAAATCCAGTCGACCTTGGAAGAAGAATTGATGTCGGACCATTGGATGAGGGCTGAGACCCCCGATTTGGAGAGAGTGGTTTTGGTTAGCGACTGAAATATTTTGATAGGTTAGTGTGAAGAAGGTGAAGAGAAGAGGAAGATGAAGGGGAGGAGAATGTGGGAGTTTTTGAGTTGTAACATTTTGGGGTGAAAATGTTAAGAAAGAATTAATGGGAGGAAAAAAGATTTTGGGGTTTCTCTGGTAAACAGAGAAAGGAAGGAAGAAGCACTATTGGAAAAGGAGTGTCAGGACGCGTGGACTAAGAGGGAAGTGCAGCATACCCATTTCTACGGTAAGCTTGCTTTTTATCTTCAGCCGTTCAAATGATTTTGGATGGTTAAGATTGATCCTCATATAGTGTTCTCATTTTAGTGTTCTCACCTGATCCGAGTTGAAGAATGTATTCCCATCTGAGTAATACGAGTGTATGTTTTGGGCCTTGCAAGTTGACTGCCGAAAATAAACTGGAATTGACTTCATTGCAGTCAACTTGTGGGCTTGTTTTGGGCTTGATCTTCCCTCCTACAAAATCTGGAAAAATCTGGATCTTCAAACCCTTTGAATTATCTTTCCAAGCATATGCAGCCCAGCTCAAGGAAAAATCGGAAAGCCTTTCAAATGTCGTATTTGGCCCAGTAACGCAGATGCTGCCGAATTTGACCTTAAGTTGCCAAAACTTGTATAACTTTCTCTAGAAGACTCGGAATCATGAACCGTAAAATTCTCCAGAAACTAGACTTCCGCATCTTTCCAATGATGTGTGGCTCGTTATCTGGTTCTTCTTGAGCAAGTACAGTCCAATTCATGAAGTTGACTGATCTGTAGACACCGATGAGCCAACTTGTCTCCAAAATGCATTTAATAAGTCTCAAGCTTATTACACTGAAACAAACACAAAACTTATTAAAAGCACAAGTTTAACTAAAAAACATAACTAAATCATAAGTTAGAAGGATACAAAATGACATGTAATTATGCACCGATCAGCCTAGCCTTGGATTTTTTGGGCCTCAACAACAAGATTACAATAAGAGTTAAAGCAAACATATAAAGGTTCCTGGAATTTTAAGAAAAGACAACCAACAAGCAGAATGCAAAAAAAAAGGAAGAAGCAACATCTGTGAATCTACACTTTAACAAATTACCACAAAGAATTGCAAAAAAAAAAAAAAAAAAAACCCCAAAATTTTGGAAAAAGGAAAGAATATTTAAGCTGTAGCAAAACTTTAAAAAAGAGTTACTATGCTTCAACAAATTACTAGAAACTAGAAAACATAACACAAAAAAGCAACTGAAGCCAATTTATATTTTTTCAAACACAACTACTACAGAGAAAGAGTACTCTTATCCAAAAAATCAAAGCCCTAAAATCCTAAACAATTAAGTGAATGCAATATAACATGCAAACCTTAATATGAAAGAGAGAGAGGGAATTCGAGAGAAACATACTGATTTAGACGTTCATATGATTTTGGATGGTTGGGAAATAAAAAGACTAGATGAGGGAAGTTTTGCGACAACAGAAGAGGAAGTGAAAGAGAAAGAGTAGATCAAGAAGTTTCTGCAATAAGAGAAGATGAATACACAAATTTATGTCTGATAGGTGAAATTTTGGGTGTTATGATTAGGGTTCATTCATAAATTAATTAAGAAAAAAGGCACGACTGTAAGGAAGAATAAAGATATGTTTTTTTTCGAAAGAGACGTGACTTAACACATGGGCTAAGGGGAAACTGCAGCCTACCCGTTTGCACCGTAAGATTGCTTGTTCTCCTAAGAGCATCTCCGAGGGATATGTCAAATACCAAACATCAAATTTAAATTTGATGGCTGATGTGGCAATTTGATATTTATACAGTTTTACACTCCACCCGATATGTCAAATAAATAATTATTGTAACAGTCAAATCATTCAAGATAAAGAAGAAAATAATAAAAAAGGAAAATAATAAATGAAAGTAACAACCAGCTGTCTTTAAAAAATAATAAAATATTCATTTGACATCTTGCTTTTGGGATGTCAAAAATAACAGCTGAACTTCCAGCCTTCATTCCACATCAACTTTGAAAATTCGGTTGGAGTGAGGTGAGATGTTATTTTTAGCCGTTAAATGTCTATATGGCACTTTTGACATATCGGTTGGAGATGCTCTAAACAGTTCAGATTCATTTTAACGACTGCAATTGATTCTTATATAATGTTCTCACTGTTCTCACCTGATCCGAGCGCAAATTCACATACAATTACTGAATTTGCTCTGCCCAAATTTAAGGGGAGCTTCTATAGTGAGGGGAAAGTTATAAGGGGTTTTTTTGAGGGGTATGTAAGAGCCGTTGGATTTCATCCAACGGTGAGTTTTTAAAAGAGGGTGCATGTAGAACCGGGTTGAAATCTGACCTGTTGGAAACCCAACTTCAGTTGAAGATATTTCCCTCTTTGTGAAAAATTCAAGAACACAATCCTCTGTTTTTGAATGTAACGCAAACCCAAAATTAGAAAGATCCAAAGCTCCCAAACCCTATAGTCGCTCCATTGTCATCAGCTCCTTGGGAGGCCTACGATCTATGGCATCCTTGGTATGACGATTAATGGCTCTTATCTAGCTATTGCCCTGTTTTGATTCTATGGCTCAAGTGAAAACCCCTTCTCTTTTTCGTTCAGCACACGAGATTCCAGATGAAAGCAAAGTAGCATATCTCGTTCTGTAGCTAGACGCCGCAGCAGCATTTGTTCCTCGATTGTGGTAGAGATGGAGTCTCCACTACCAAAGAGTCTTCTCTAATGTCCACCACATTCTCTTAAGCTGATTGACTTCGGAGCTTCCGCTTGAGTTTGAGAGGTAAGTTTACTGTTGCTGGATTGATTTTATTGGGTTTGGTTTGTTTTTTGTAAGGGTGAGAAATTCGTCATTTGTAGCATCAATAATGCGTCATTTCCGCCGTCAATAATGTGTTATTCTGCCGTCAATAATGCGTCAGTTTTGCCGTCAATAATGCGTCATTTCCTTATGAATATTCAATATATTTAGTTGATTGTTTTTGGTGGGGGTGGGAAATGATGAAATGTAGGTAAAAGATCCTAAACTTAGGCTTAATGACATTAGGAGTAAGCATTTGGAGAGGATATTGGGAGAAGTTCTGTAATTGCTGGTTTGAATTGCATTTGTGTTCTTAGTTGAACATGTTGGTTCTAATGTTATTTTTTTCAGATTATTGCACAAGAGATGACGTAACTATTATTAAATTT
Organism: Prunus kanzakura; assembly: GCA_020521455.1. Classification (NCBI taxonomy): domain Eukaryota; kingdom Viridiplantae; phylum Streptophyta; class Magnoliopsida; order Rosales; family Rosaceae; genus Prunus; species Prunus kanzakura. The sequence goes on from BPUM01000368.1 coordinate 41,768, forward strand.
TGTGTAATAATGGCTCTTACAAACAAGCTAGGCTATGCGTCTTTTTTGTGTCAATTTGGGCAATGTTTTGTGTAAGTGGAATGCATTGATATGTTCTAATGCACTAATGATTGATTAATGAATTAATATTTGCTATGCAGTGATATAGAAGCAGTTCAAAAATATATGTGGGTAAAATGTCTGGGGGCTCAGAGAGTGATGACTGTGTAACAGCTAATGGGATGGTTTACATTCCTGAAGTAAGAAATGAGGAAACACCAGCGGTTGGGATGAAGTTCGACTCGCTTGACCTCGTTTATAATTTCTATAATAGATATGCATTCTTGGCTGGCTTTAGTATTCGACTTCATTCTAGCTTTTGGGGGAAAAATAAGAAAGAGATTCTGAGGAAAGAATTTGTCTGTTGCAAACAAGGTGCATACAGGAAAGATGAAACTCGGGAGAGAAAAAGACAGCGGGGAATAAGTAGATGCAATTGCAAAGCTAAGATTGTGGTTGTGAAGACAAATGGGAGCAAGAAGTATACCATCTCTCTTTTTGCAGAGGGACACAATCATAAGATGACAGCCTCAGAAAGAGTGCATTTATTGAGATCACACCGTCGTATTTCGGATTCTACAAAAGTACTTACAAAACAGTTGGGTTCGGTTAATATCCCCATTCATCAGAAGGTAAGTATTTTCGAGGTGCAATCCGGAGGAATGGATAAAATCGGTTTTATCAAAAAGGATATTTACAATCTTGAATGTAGTGTGAATGGGAAGCTGAGGAACCACGATGTTGAACTAGTGACCGAGTATTTTATGGCTGAACAGAAAAAAAAATGAGGCTTTTTATTTCAAGATTGAGGGAGATGGCGAAGATAGGTTTAGTCGATGTTTTTGGGCAGATGCAACTTCTAGACGGGCGTACCGGTTGTATGGAGATGTTGTTGTATTCGATACCACATTCAACACGAATCGATACGACTTGACATTTGCACCAATATTGGGAGTTAATAACTATGGTCAGACAATTGTCTTAGCATGCACATTTTTGAGCAAGGAAACGACTGAGTCGTTTATTTGGATGTTTGAGGAGTTTAAGAAAGCCATGCCAGGTGGCGAACCTAAAACGATCATTACAGATCAAGATGCGGCCATGACCAGAGCGATTTCAATAGTCTTCCCGACTACATTTCATCGACTTTGCATATGGCACATCACATCAAAGTTCCAAGTTAAGTTACCACATTCTGCTTATAAGGAGTATTGGCGTGAATTTCAGAAAGCCATATGGGATATTGACAATAAGGATGAGTTTGATGCAAAGTGGAATATTGTGGTTACAAAGGCTGGTTTGACTGACCATCAATGGCTAAGTTCAATGTTTGATTTAAGGGAATCTTGGGTTCCAGCCTACGCACGAGACTTTTTTGCCGCTGGAATGTCAAGCAGCCAAAGAGCGGAAGGTTCTCATGCTTTCTTCAAGCAATACATATCAAGGAGAAATTCGTTGATGGATTTCATAATACGATTTGAGAGGGCACTTTCTCATCAACGTCAAAAAGAGTTAGCTGTTGATCACATAGATGCATTTGAAGTGGCTCAATGTATTCTACCAATGCCAATGAACAAACAAATGGCTACCTTGTACACAAGGACAATGTTTCAAAAGTTTGAGAAAGAACTAATACAAAGTACAACATGTTTCCTAGAGCTCAAAACAGAGGATGCTTCTAAAGTTGTCTTTAATGTGAGCGAAAGGAAAAATTGGCAAACAAGAGTGGCAGAAGTCGTATATGTCAAAGATTCTGACCACGCATCGTGTAGCTGCAAAAGATTTGAATTTGTTGGGATTATTTGCAAGCACATCCTAGCATTGTTCAGAAGGGACCAGATTGAATATATGCCCGATAAATATATTTTGAAAAGGTGGAAGAAAACTGCGAAAGCTGGATTGGTGTCGGATGCAAATGGCAACGAAATTAAAGACTGTGCAGATCCTGGTCTTTTAATAAAGCGGAGTACAATGTCCCGATTTACTTCAGATATGGTTGAGGATGCATTAATGTGTGAAGAAGGATGTGAGCTAGTGTCAGAGACTCTAAAAATTTTGCAGGTGAAGTTGAAGTTGTTCAAGGATGGACCAAGTAATAACGAAGTTGGAGGGTCCAGCTCTCAAACACAATATATGAAAGACCCTAAGAGAGTAAGGTGCAAAGGAAGGTGGAAACGAGTAACGTGAGCAAAGGAAAAGGCAATGAAGTGAGGGATTCGACACTGTCGGGAGTGTGGAGACATTGGTCATGATATAAGACAATGCCCAAGAATTTTGAACACACCGTAAGATGTTAAAACTATTTATAATAACACCTAAAATTTGAATAGTTACATTTTTTATGTGCTTGTGTTTGGTATTTATGTAGGACATCACCGTCGAACAATGAGGAATCAACTCCAATAGATCTCAGTGACCCATTATTCGACGAATTTTACAGGATGCACGGACCTACCGAATGATTTATGTTTGTATTATACAAAGGCCGGTTGTTATGAAGGCTAATAATCAGGTGAAGTTTTCTATATGCAGTTTTATTTTATTTGATTGTTCATGTCCACTGATAAGCTCTTACTATGTCCACTGCTAATTGAAATGGAAATTTGGTTGGTTTACTTCTTACATGAAATTTGGACACATGTTAATTTTACTTGTCTTCTCCCTATTTGGAAATTTTCATAGACATTTGATAAAGTATCAAATTTTGAGTTTTGTGAAGAAGCAATGACTTTTACCTTGTACAATGGGTAGTTTATGCTGAATTATGAACTAGTGACACAGATTCATTGATTATATCATAGGCTAATGTAGCATTTCCAGCAGGCAGCTGTTGTTTCCATCAGCAGTAATGATTTCCAGCACGAATCATTTCCAGCAACACTAATCATTTACAGCAGCAACCAATTTTTCCTAATGTTATGTTCTAGTGCTTGTCTGGTTATTAAGATCTGACCTTGATTATGAAGCAATATTGGTGCACGATTTTGTAAACATTCGTACCTGAAGGATACTTGAAATTTGCACTATGTTGGAACACAATGATTAGAAATCAGCGTGTAAAATACAAACTACAATACAACATCTTCTATGCATGAAAAGTACATTGCAGCTAATCACATTTCGAACGCTTGGAGAATATTAAAGTGTACACCAACATTTGAACTACTCGTAATTTCACACACACAAGAAAATTACATTGCAAAGCATTTTATGTGCTCCCTCTTAGCAATATCACGATCACCCCAACCAACTAAACAATGGTAGCCATATTCACTCGGTCGTATGGGTCAGCTTTTTCCTAGCAGCTTGCACGTGCTTATGGTCACTCGTGTCCCCAATCATATAGACGAAATAAATATTCAACAATATTTGTAATATTTTGTTATATAAATAACCCATAAACCATTCACCAAAGAATGTATAGCACATGGCATGTAAAGTGAATAAGGAGAGTGTTACTTATGACTGACGTGTCAATTTTTTGAGAAAAAGTACGCCATCTGTTTAATGTGAAGGGACATGATAATCCGACTTTACTGATTCCCAACGCGTGGTGATATTGACAACTTATTGAATAATATTTCAGCTTTTGCAAAATATAATGTTAGACACAAGGAATTGCAATGCATAATCCCAATAATTATATATGAAGCAAATGAAACTAATATTTGTGTTATTATAAATTAGATAATGAACATTAAGGAAATATACTTCTAATTTGTGCAAAATATAATGTTACGGTTCAAATGAAACTGAGTTATCACCGTATTCCGAAGATGAAGTGTACACTACGTATTGTCACATCTGATGAAATTTAGTAGGAAAGTCAGTTTTGAAAAGCACATTGGATGATTTATAGCTTCCCTCAGTTTTGTAACGGCACAAGGATCTCGGAGCAATTTTCAGGCCAACTTTTCGATTTTTTTCCGATTTATTACCATTTTTTAAAAAGAATTTTGCATTACAAAATTAAAAAATAACGACATAAGACAGGTGTACGTCAGTGACCATTGTCATTTTCTTCCTTTTCAACCTAAATTATTATCATTTTGCCATTTTTTTAGAAAATTCATAACTAAATATACAAAAAAAGGGAAAATATTTCGAAAATTGCTACGAACTCATTGAAACTTGATCTTCCCTATTCAACTGTATGCTAACATTTGAACTAATCATAATTCCACATACACACGAAAATTACATTGCAAAGCATATTATATGTTAGGCTAAGGTTTATGGAAAGGTATTTGTGGGTGTGTTTGTGACAAGATTATGGAATGATTTTGTCCCGGTTATATGTTGTTGTTTGTACTGTTTCATGTCCTACTTTTTCTATCTTTCTTTATATTATATGTTTGTGGAATCCCTCAAAGCAATATATGTTGTGAAAAATAAAATGTTGAGTGAAGTTCTAATCACTCATATAGACTAGGACAAATATTCAGTACTATTTCAAAATTGCTTATATAAATAACCCATAAACCATTCACCAAAGAATGTATAGCACATTGGCATGTAAAGTGAATAAGGAGAGTGTTACTTATGACTGACGTGTCAATTTTTTGAGAAAAAGTACGCCATCTGTTTAATGTGAAGGGACATGATAATGCGACTTTACAGATTCCCAACGCGTGGTGATATTGACTACTTATTGAATAATATTTCAGTTTTTGCAAAATATAATGTTAGACACAAGGAATTGCAATACATAGTCCCAATAATTATATATGAAGCAAATGAAAGTAGTACTTGTGTTATTATAAATTAGATAATGAACATTAAGGAAATATACTTCTAATTTGTCCCAGTTATATGTTGTTGTTTGTACTGTTTCATGTCCTACTTTTTCTATCTTTCTTTATATTATATGTTTAGGGAATCCCTAAAAGCAACATATACTGTGAAAAATAAAATGTTGAGTGAAGTTCTAATCACTCATACAGACTAGGACAAATATTCAGTACTATTTCAAAATTGCTTGACTGGTGTCAGGTATTTCAGAACAAGTAGGCCATCGAACGATGTGATTTGACATGATAGAGATATTTACTACGAACCCAAGACGCAACCATATTGACAACTTATTGAATATCGTTGACGTGTTCAAAGATCTAGATGCATGCACCCATGATGGCTTCAGAGCATTGTCCAATTATTATATATGTGGATTATTATAACAAAACAGATACTTTTACAGCCTTTTATATGAAAGGAAACTAATTCTTGTATTATTAAAACCTAGATAATGAATATTAGGGAAATATACTTGTGATGTTGGTTGTTGCAAAATATATAGCTAGGGTTAAGAGGAAAGTGAGTTATCAAAAGGCATTCAAATTTTTTCATTATGAAATTGATGATTTGTAGCTTCCCCCAGTTGTATAACGTCACAAGGAGGACGAAGTAATTTTCGGGGCATTTTTTCAATTTTCCTACTATTTATCGAATTTTTTTCAAGATTTTTGCACTAAAAAAAGCCAAAATAATCGCAAGATGACACCTGGCGCGATCTGAGCACATCACCTTTCACCACTTGCACAAGTGTACGTCAATAAACATGGCCACATCCTTGCTTTTTACCCTAAATTCTTATTTTATTGTTTTTTCTTATGAAATTCATAACTAAATACACAAAAACGATAAAAATGTTCCGAAAATTGCTACGAACTCATTGACACTTCATCTTCCTTACTGAATTCCCCGTTTCATGGTTATTCATTTTAAAAGACAATTTCGAGCATTCACGGGAGATGCTTGTTGATGTAGGTTATCTAGGTTAAAGTTAACAACATATATAGCTAGGGTTAAGAGGAAAGTGAGTTATCTAAAGGCATTCAAATTTTTTCATTATGAAATTGATGATTTGTAGTTTCCCCCAGTTGTATAACGTCACAAGGAGGACGGAGTAATTTTCGGGGCATTTTTTCAATTTTCCTACTATTTATTGAACTTTTTTCAAGATTTTTGCACTAAAAAAAAGCCAAAATAATCGCAAGATGACACTTGGCGCGATCTGAGCGCATCACCTTTCACCACTTGCACAAGTGTACGTCAATAAACATGGCCACATTCTTGCTTTTTACCCTAAATTCTTATTTTATTGTTTTTTCTTATGAAATTCATAACTAAATACACAAAAATGATAAAAATGTTCCAAAAATTGCTACGAACTCATTGACACTTCATCTTCCTTACTGAATTCCCCGTTTCATAGTTATTCATTTTAAAAGACAATTTCGAGCATTCACGGGAGATGCTTGTTGATGTAGGTTATCCAGGTTAAAGTTAACAACATATATAGCTAGGGTTAAGAGGAAAGTGAGTTATCAAAAGGCATTCAAATTTTTTCATTATGAAATTGATGATTTGTAGCTTCCCCCAGTTGTATAACGTCACAAGGAGGACGGAGTAATTTTCGGGGCATTTTTTCAATTTTCCTACTATTTATTGAACTTCTTTCAAGATTTTTGCACTAAAAAAAGCCAAAATAATAGCAAGATGACACCTGGCGCGATCTGAGCGCATCACCTTTCACCACTTGCACAAGTGTACGTCAATAAACATGGCCACATCCTTGCTTTTTACCCTAAATTCTTATTTTATTGTTTTTTCTTATGAAATTCATAACTAAATACACAAAAATGATAAAAATGTTCTGAAAATTGCTACGAACTCATTGACACTTCATCTTCCTTATTGAATTCCCTATTTCATGGTTACGCTACTTTAGTATTTTATTATTATTTACCCTACATTATTATTATATTACTTTTTAGCCTCTACATTTGTTAATTATATTTACTCGAAATTATTATTTTTATTGTTATTTTGAGTGAGAATAGACCATTTCTGGTGTTAATCAGTTTCTCTGTTCTTGAATTTGTTAATTTTTTTTTTCCTTTATTAGGGTGAAGGGATGTTTTGAAAAATAAAAAGGAAAAATTACATTCCAAGCATTTTATAACATCAGAAAAAAGTCAATGAATAACCCATTATTTGTATAGCTTAATTTGGATCCCAAACATCTCATTCATTCATACAAAATTGACGAATTACTGACTACTGACAGAATGGTCCCATAACATAGTTTTACATTGCAAAGCATATTATTTGCTCCCTGTTAGCAATACCACGATCACCCCAACCAACTGAATAGCGGTAGCCGCAAAGTCGTATTGGTCGGCTTCTTCCGAGCAGCTTTGACGTGCTTATGCTCACTCATGTCACCACCATCGTCTAGTATCTCTCTCACAGCATCTGGGGATACATAGTCCCAATTATAACTTGTATGAGTAGTTGCCACAAATGCTCGGAAATTTTCGAATCCTTCGTTGAATGCCATCTCCAGTTCACTATGGTGCTCTTCGCATCGCATATGGTTCATCAAACAACCTTTAATTTCATCATTCATTACTGTATCCAACTCCTCTGCTTTCAACTTCCTTTTATGACTCAACTTCAAGTACTTGTTCTTTTGGGAGAACGCTTTGTTAACTCTAATGTTAAGATTAGCCAAAATGGCCTCGTCTTCAACACATTTCTTGTGCCACGAATTGATGAGTCTGGAATTATAATCTAGCTTGCTACTGACTGCATGTATTGCCTCTAATGGATCATCGGAGTCCCCCTCACTCCCAAATGATGTTGAAAATGGAAGGGGTTGGCGAGTACAATGTGGAAATGGAACCTGCGACTCCAATTTTTCATATTCGACTGTGTTGTTGGTGCCTGAAGAGGATGACATGCTTGAATAATCCTATTTGTTTTTAGAGGATGGGAATTGCATATGCAATTTCGTTTGAGGAAGGGGACATAGCTTTATAGACCAACATACCAAAGCTTGCGTGTAGTCAACATATGTACTTTATTTCAATTTTTAAAAAGAAGTCAGGTTTTGCTTTTCAAGCATGTCAACCTCATTACACCACTGTCAGTGGTTGAAAGAAACTCAATGGAAGTGACATCTAGTTAGTGAACCCAACCACAGTCGTTAGGATTAAACTTAGATTGTATCAGACAAAAAATTAATTTATACATTGTCAACCAAATATTTTTTGGCGGGAACCTTTTTATTGGTATTACTATCACCCCTTTCATAGAAACTCTCCCTCCACGAAAAACTGACTCCTCCACCGAATCTATCTCCATCAACTGAAACTCTCTCCTCCACAGAAACTCTCTCCCTCCATAGAATGGATTTACTAACCAAGTTTGATGTCAGCATAATAAACACCCCTCCAAACAAAGACCGCCTTCGAAACGCAAGTGAGTCACCAGACAAGCAATGTCACATTCCTAGACAGAATGACCATTTTGTTGGAAGTTTTGAGTCTGAAAGGGTTCTTGGATTCTGGAAGGAGAGGCATCTTCAACTTGGTGATGAAATCCAAAGGGCAAGGGCACGTTTGGAATTTGTTGAAGGCCAAATTGAAGATGACAAAAGGCAGGCCAATCTGGATAGGGCGAAGTTGCAGCGCATGAAGCGTAGACACAAACGACTTCGGAGTGTAGCTGTTCAAAAATACAAGAACTCATCTAATGCAGTGGAGTCAAAGAAGAGTGTGATGCAAGCTGGATTCGACTACTTCCGGTCCTATGCAAAACTCGTCGTACCCGGGTTTGATTGGTCATCTATTACCTTTTCCGACGTTAACAAATATACTCACCAAGGGAAGTAACCATTTTAGTTATCGTGTTTGAGCAGAGGCAAATCAGTGGAATTGGAATTTTCGTTCAACTCTGCTTCAAACCTATTTTGATGTTTACTACTATGGAAGATTTCAACCTTCATATTTTGATGTCTTTAATGACGAGAACACGTGATGCAACGTGGCCATCTACTTCAGTCATATGTTGCTGCCATGTCCATTTTTGTGTGATCACTTATCAGATTTGGACATGGTTGCATCATATGCAATGTTGCCTTTATTTATTATATGTTAGGGCAAGGTTTATGGAAAAGCATTTGTGAGTGCGTTTGTGACAAGATTATGTTATTGTTTTTTTGTACTAGTTCATCTCCTACTATTGTTTTCTTCCTTTATATTATATGTTTGTGGAATCCCTCAAAGTTAACATATACTGTGAAAAAAATGCAGAGTGAATATATAATCACTTATATAGACTAGGACAAATATTCACTAATATTTTAAAATTGCTTGGGTGGTGTGAGGTTTTTCAAAAAAAGTATGGCATTATTTTATGTGATTGGACATGATGGATATTTTGTACTGATTCCCGATGGACTACTTATTGAATACCTGTGACGGTTCATAACTCTAGACGCAGTTGCAGATGGACGACTTATTGAATACCTTTGACGTGTTCAAAGCTCTAGGCGCAGTTGCAATGATGGCTTCAAAGCAGTGTGCAATTATTATATATGTACATTATTATAACAAAACAAAAACAGATTATGTTACATCCTTATATTTGAAAGGAAACTATTTCTTGTCTTATTACAAATTATACAACGAATATTAAGGAAATATACTTGTTAAAGTGAACAAACATATATACTTAGGGTTAAGAGGAAAGTCAGTACTCTAAAACAATTTGGATTTTTTCATTGCGAAACGGATGCTTTATAGGTTCCCCTAGTTTTATAACATCACAAGGAGGCCGGAGTAATTTTTGGGGCATTTTTACGATTTTCCGACTATTTATTACAATTTGTTCAAGTTGTTTGCACTAAAAAAACCCAAAATAATCGCAAGTTGACACATGGCGCGATCTCAGTGCATACATTTCACCACTTGCACAAGTGTACGTCTAGGCCTGCAATTCGGCCGGATCGGATCGGTACTTGCACGTACAGTACGTCAGTAAATATGGCCACATTCTTGCTTTTTACCCTAAATTCTTATTTTATTGTTATGCCTTACAAAATTCATAACTAAAAACACAAAAATGATAAAAAAAAACTTCCGAAAATTGCTACGAATTCATTGAGGCTTCATCTTTCTTACTGAATTCCCCGTTTCGTGGTGACGCTAAATTATTATTATATTGTTCTTTACCCTAAATTATTATTATATTACTTTTTACCTTCTATATTTATTAATTTTATTGACCCTAAATTTTTTTTTTTGGTAATTTTGTTATGCGAAAAGACCATTTCAGGTGCCAATTAGTTTCTCTCTTCTTCAATTTCTTAACTTCTAATTTTTATTAGGGTTAAGGTATGTTTTGAAAAAGTAAATGAAAAAAATACATGCCAACCATTGTATGGCATCAGAAAAAAATTAGTTTAGGATATGATAAGTGGAAAAATGTCTTTTCCAAGCACTGGTGAAAAGACAGCTCACTCCATGCACGCCTTTTCGTTTACCAAATATTAAGATTGTAGTTGGGCAAAATATCTATGTCAGTAAAATGTCATATTACCCATCTATGATGTCAGTAAGCATTCAAGTATATAAATATATATACGTAGATTTATATATAAAACAGTTTATGACTGCACAAACACCAGACAAAATACATTAAAACCCAACATTTGGCCAACGTAGCCAACCAACGTAGAACTGAAGAGAAGCAAGTCCAGAAAGCATAAAAACCTTAAAAACATACTACAACTAATTATAAGGGTATGGATTCCCTGGCACAACATACACACGCATTACCTTGAACCAAAAAACACTCTCACGGTGCCATTTGCATCGATTGCAACAAGTCCAGAAGGAAGGATTCACTACTACAATATCCTTAAACCACGACATAAAATAGACGACGGTGCACCTTAAAACCGTCGTTTTATTTTAAAAGACGACGTTTTTACAAAACCGTCGTGGTATATGATCTAATATGCCACTAAAAGCGAGTTGATTTTAAAAACACGACGCTCACAATTAATGAGCGTCGTCTTTTGAAAACGCGCTAAACAAAAGGAGCACTTAAGTTTTCTCGCCCTCGACTTAAAAATTCAGATTTCCCCACGACTTGAAAACATCTCTCTCTCCCTCCTTTTGAATCTCCTCAACTCTCTGAATCTCCCTCAACTCTTCCCTCTCATCGCATCTTCTCAGTCTCTCTTAGACAAATCTGTAACTGTTCGCTGTCATCGTCACCGAGCTCGTTGCCATAGGAGGGGTCACCATTTGCGATTTAACATTCGTAGCCACTTGAGGCCCTTAGCCGTCGTCGTCACCGAGCTCGCCGCTATAGGAGGTCAACATCTTCAAGGTGTGCCTCCTCACCCTGTCCCTCTCTTCCTCTCATTTTCTTTGATTCCCAGAACAAAACACAAATTTCATCCTCTTCCTCTTTTCTAGGGTTTATTTGGGCAAGAATCTGTTTCTAGGGTTATGTTCTGCTGGTTAAGCTTTGTCCACCCTTTAATTTGTATCAATGGGTTTGATTATTATTTGAATTTTTTTGTTTTTCTTTTGCATGTGTGGATTTCAGTGTGCATCTTCGTGTTTTGTTGTCTTGAGCTTAATTATTATTATTTTCACTGAATCTGACTGTGACTGCAGTGTTTTTGTTTCATTTGGCTATTATATTGTGAATTTATTTGGAAGCATATTCATGTTAACTCACAAGCTTCCTTCTCCTAGAAATGTAATGTAAGAGAGAGAAGGAGGAAATAGAAGAATAGTATAAAATAGAGATTTGAGGAGGATGAGTAGCCGAGAACTACTTCTCCCTCCTCTGTTTTTTGTTTCTTAGTTTTCCTTCAATATTTACTTTGTGCTTGTTCATTTGAGTGCTTAGTTTAAATCAATATTTCAGCAAGCAATTGTTTAGGTTTCATGAATTTTGGTCTTCTAATTTCTTTGTGTTTGTGTTTGGGCTTGTACATTTAAGTTAATCCTTTCAAGAGATGTTTGTTGTTTGGCTATTGGTTGAGGTTTGCCCTTCTCTGTCTTTTTTACTTGCAAGGTGAGGTTTCATCATTTGCAAATTCTCTACAATCTTCTTTGCAAACTGCACTTGCCGGTTCTCTCTCTCTCTCTCTGCGTGATTAACCATACATATATACATACAAACACTTTTGTATCTATGAGCTAGCTAGCTGGCCAACCTCACCTCTCTTTCATTATGAGCTATATAACCAAACTCTACAATAAGGTTTCTGCAGCTTCTTCTTTGCAAACTACAAACTGCACATATGGGGTTTCTCTCTCTCTCTCATAAACAAATATCCGTATACAACAATTGAGACATTTATAAAATATGGAAAGCTAGGGGATCCTATGATTAATCTGCACTATATGTAAGATTTTCTTGAATATGCACTTATATAAGTACATATATTCACCTAGCTACTTAGCACATCTTTATGGTGTATTGTTACTTATACATTGCATATGCATGAAATAGGTTCTTATATATATATATATATATATATATATATATATATATATATAAGAACACTAGTTGGTAGCTATATACACCTTGATATAGAATTAATAAGAAAGAGATAATGAAGAATGTGGAAGCTTAAGGTTGCAGATGCAGGGAATGACCCTTACATCTACAGCACAAACGACTTTGTGGGGAGGCAAAATATTTTAGTTTGATCCCAAGGCAGGAACTCCCGAAGAGCCGAGGTGGAAGAAGCTCGTCTTAATTTTTACAATAATCGCTAGTGTGTGTGTGTAGCTTGGTTTCAAATCATCTTTGGTGTGTGTGTGTGTGATCGAAGGTATTGGGTTTAGAGAGTTCTTAGGTAGTTCCCTAATTTCCTTACTGACTTGATAGGCTCACGAATTTGTGTTGGCCCTAACGATGTGCATTGTTGACATAACTATAAATGAATGAAGGAATTGGCCTGTTTTGTAATTTGTTTGTTTGGAAGAGTTACTTCTTATTCCACTAAGCTGTGCTTTGGTTTGGTGTTTTGTAATCTTCCTGTTTATTGTTGCTTATGTATTTTCTGCTTGACCTGTGCTTTGGGTCTTTTAATGAAGTATCATTCTGTCCAAAAAAGAAGAAGGAATATGCCTTAATTTGGGTGAACGTAATTGTAGGAGCTGTGGTTCCAGTACGCTGTCCTTTTTCTTCTTCTCTTTGGGCTCACATGTTTTCTACTCAACCTTTATTTTGAACTTACTAAGCTTATACTACATTAAGCTTATACTACTCAACCTTTAATGTAGCTTATACTAGTTCTGAACTTACTAAGCTTATACTACATTAAGAACTTACTAAGCTTATACTATTCCAGCACTTATGGTGGAATTATTCTTGATCCAGCCTTGATGGTAATTCCAATAGATGATCACATGGTTCATCGAGGCCATGGTGTGTTTGACACAGTGATTATCTTAAATGGGTAGGCATTATACTTTCCTCTTTCCTTCTTTGAAATTTACATTGGCACATCTCAAGCTTTATGGCTTCTTCTTTGCAATTTTGTTGTTGTAAGGTTTCATGCAATTATAGGATTCTAAGTTTTGTACACGTTTGTTTGCATATCCAATAAAGGAGCAGAATTGCAGTTATTGACTTGAATTGCTGATTTACTGATTGCTTATACCTTGTGTATTTGTTTTATACCACGAGTCCTTGTGTGTTTGAATTATTCTTCAGATTTTTTGAACGTCAATTATGGTATTTCACTTGAGAGCAAAACTTGCTGGTCTTGACAACTTTCAGCCATATGTATTGCTCTTCTTCTCTGATGACACGTGAAGGTAATAGCTTATCCAAGTATATTATTGTTGTGCTTCTTTTGAGAGATCATGCTCTAACTCTTCTTTTTTTATTTGCAGATTTATAACTTTTTCTTTTGCAGGTTTTCTATGGTCTTTTCTATGTGAGTCGTATGTTTTTTTTTGTTGAAAATTTGTTACCTTCTCTTTTCAGCATCATTTTATTTATATATTTTTCCTTTTGCAGGTTCTTGATGATCTTTTTTATGCTCATTTTACAGGTTTTCTATGGCAATATGGTCCAATGGTAAAATTTCTCTTCCACCTAATTTTATTTGTTTATAATCTTAGCTTTTTTCTTATCTTTCTGTCATTTTGATTTATTTACAGGGATGGTGGAAGAGACTTCAGTTGTGCATCATTTGGATGTATGAGGAAGGCTTGGATTAGGAGTACGTAGGTCTTGTTAGGAAAAGATTGTACGTAGGTCTTTACAGACAATTAACGACGGTTTTTTATAAAACCGTCGTCTTTACTACAATCCACGACGGTTTTGTAATAAAACCGTCGTCTTTCCTCCTATAATTAACGATCTTTACCTCTAAACAACGACGGTTTTGATAAAAAACCGTCGTCTTTATTAAAAACGACGACGGTGATTTCGCGTCGTGGTTTTACTTTGCAAAAGACGTCGCTCGATTTTACGACGGTTTGAAAACCAAATTCACGACGGTGAATTCCCGTCGTCTTTTGCCTTTTTTGTAGTAGTGATTGATTTATCTTTGCTTCAGTAGGCCAGCCTTCAATGACAAAACACCATTCGTTGTTGTTACAAGCGCTGCAGTGATTGAACTTAATCTTCCCATAGTAAAACATATCTACGATATGTCTTGCAACAGTCCAAACTCGGCTTAATCTTCGTCTCAAAGCATCCCTGGTTCCTTTCATATCAATGTTGTTACGTTGATTCAAAGAACACAAAAATTCTAATGCATCCTCTTTTGACTGACCAATTCCAGACATGCCAAGAAGTCCAACTATATATGCCGCTTCCATATGGCCTGCCGTGGCTGCGATGCGCATCCCATACAACGCTTCCACGTTACCCTGCATGAAAAACACTTCGAACGCGTCTCTAAATATTGACTCAGGGTTCTTGCAAGCTCTGCATTGTTGCAAGAACAGCTAGACCGCAGGATTAGCGTGGTACCAGCTAGGATGGTCTGGGTACTTAGCCATTGAAATGGTGTTCCACACTTGTGGAGTGTTTGCCAACGTCCGGAATAATGGGCACACAGATGCCATACGGAAGATATCTTCCGATGATTGGGTTGCCACGTATAACATCACTTTAAACCAAGCCAACTCCGGGATGAAGGCTTGAGGCATCTCCAAATGGATATGCTTCCTTCTCTTTCCTCCGACTGTAGTGAAATATTTGGAATTCATGTTTCTATTTTTTTGGAATGAAACGATTTTGAGGAGTGGAAGAGGGGAGAAATGAGAATAGATGGGGTTTTGGTTCTGTTTTAGGCTGTGTTTGTTGTACCGTTTGGAAAAAGTGTTTCCACTTAAGGTTTTTCTCACTTGACCCTTTTTAAAGAAACTGAACCAACACCCTAAAACTAGAGAAAAACAGAAGAGAAGGAAAACGTCATCGAAATGCAAAGTCAGACAGTCAAAAAGTAAATTAAGAACCTATTTGCATAGGCAATTTTAGGATTTTCCCGCCATTTTTATGTCATTGAATCAAATGTGACGGATTACTGACTAGACAGAGAACGTCCCATCAGATAACTTTTCATTTTCCCACACCGAAATATACTAGTAATGTTATTAAAATGTGATGGATGCTTATCCAACTAGTTGGCTTAATGAAATATAATGAAAATAATATATTTACAGCAGTTTCCCCTCAATTTTCAGATTGGGTTTTGGTAGTTAAATATTATATTGGTTTATGGGGTAAACGGTGCCACAATTCTGACGGTACATGTGTCCAAATCATGACCAACCCACCCACAGACCCACCCACAGACAGAAAAGAAGGATATAATTCGATTTGGGCAGAGATGAGAGAGAGCTGAGTCCGAAAAGGTTTCAGTGAGAAGATCTGAGTGAGAACGTATGAGTCCGAAGAGATTTCAATGAGAAGATCTGAGTGAGAAGAGGTACAAGTGAGAAGATTCTACATGTCTTTGTCTTCATCTCCCGTTCAAACAAAGAGGTGTCCGTACTGTGGAGCTGCAATGGTGCTTCGGATTTCAAAATCAGATAAAAATCGAGGGAAGCCATTTTGGAAGTGCCTAACCTCCTATGTAAGTTTTCATTTCCAGAATATGTATGTGGGTGAAAAAAAACCTTAGTCTAACTCTGACACAATTATTTTGCATATATGATGCCTTCAATTAGGGAGCCACCAATTGCAATGGATTTGAATGGGTTGATGTAACCTCCGCTCAAGCAGAACAGCCAGATGACACGTATGATGCTACGATGCTGAATATGTTGAAGTCCATTAAGGACTTGGTATTAGTTTTATTACTTTTATCAATTTTAATATTATTTGTTCTTTTAATGACCAATTAAGTGCACAGTTTCAAGGATTGTAAAAGTTCTCCCCAAAAAGACATGTTGCACGCACCACCAATAAGTTTTCAAACCCATTTTGTAATTTTTGTTCTTGAAATAGGTGGATTGGCATTGAGTTTAAATTATTGTTTGAAACAAAAGCATTTATTTGTCTGAAACCCAGCAACAACTTTTCAAGTAAGACTTTAAAAAAATAAAGTCATACGAAGACGATAAAATCACAATACATGGCCAATACGATGCAATAATAAGACAATACATTTTGTTACAATTGCATAATTATTCGTTGTATATAGATTGTTTATTGGTGTATACAGGTTTATTGATTGTTTACTGCATGTATATCGCATGTTATTGTGCGGATATTGGATGTTTATTGAAGGTTTATTGATTGTTTACTGTATGTATATCGCATGTTATTGCTCGAATATTGGATGTTTATTGAAGGTTTATTGATTGTTTACTGTATGTATATCGCATGTTATTGCGCGGATATTGGATGTTTATTGAAGGTTTATTGATTGTTTACTGTATGTATATCGCATGTTATTGCTCGGATATTGGATGTTTATTGAAGGTTTATTGATTGTTTACTGCATGTGTATCGTATGTTATTGACCGGATATTGGATGTTTATTGAAGGTTTATTGATTGTTTACTGCATGTATTTCGCATGTTATTGTCCGATATTGAATGTTTATTGAAGGTTTATTGATTATTTATTAGTAGGAAGAAAAACTGTTAAGTAGAATTTCCTATTCGATACGACTTCCTTATGGATGGTGAAATTGGGGACTGATGTATATTGCATGTCTATTGCGTGTATATTGCTTGTCTGTTGCTTGTGTATTGTTGTTTATTTACTTCGTAAGCAATAAACAATCAATACACATGCAATAAATGTACGATATGCACACAATAGACAAGCAATATAGACGCAATAGACAAGCAATATAAACGCAATAGACATGCCATATAGATGCACCAATATACATTACTTTTATGCTACTGAGCTGCCCAAGACCAATAAAATAAAGAAAATCAACGAATTTATTACGTTGTTAATAAAGGAGAGAGGGATTCGAATCCGATGGGCGATACGGAACCAATAGGGAGTTTTTATAGCATTGCAGCTGGGAAAGGTTTATTGAAGGTTTATTGTGGGTTTACTGAACGTTTATTGATTGTTTACTTTATATATATCGCATGTCTATTGCGTGTATATTGCTTGTCTGTTGCCTGTGTATTGTTGTTTATTTACTTCGTAAGCAATAAACAGTCAATGCACACGCAATAAATGTACGATATTCACGCAATAGACAAGCAATATAGACGCAATAGACAAGCAATATAGACACAATAGACATGCCATATGGATGCACCAAGACACATTACTTTTATCCTACTGAGCTGCCCAAGACCAATAAAATAAAGAAAATCAACGAATTTATTAACCAATTATAAAAGAGAGAGGGATTCAAACCCGATGGGCGATACGGAACCAATAGGAAGTTTTTATAGCATTGCAGCTGGGAAAGGTTTATTGAAGGTTTATGGAAGGTTTACTGAAGGTTTATTCATTGTTTACTGCATGTATATCACATGTGTTTCTATAAAGAGGGCATGGTTGAATAAAACATTGGAGGCGAAGGCATAGCCGCCTATTTCCCTTACAGAATTACCTTATTAAGATGCAACCCATTGCGATTAAGTTAAGGCATGGTGAACGGCTTAAAGATTGGGATCTGATATTTGGAATGGTGGCTTGGAAAAATCATGACATATCACTTTGCAATAATGTAATACACTTTAAAAAGCCATCAGTCATTGTTCACATATGCAGTCTTCCAATCCCAATTCAATGCAGTTTGGTTAAGGTCATGTAAATGTCGTGAAGGAGTTAGGGCAATATTACACAGATGTTTGTTTCATTAAATCCAAAAAAACTTTACACTCCAGATGCACATTCTATGTATGGGAATGGCATGTGCCTAACTTCAAAAACGCATATGTCTATCCATTTAGATTTGCCCACGTGCACTAGATTTACAGATCCATTTACTTTTCTCCTCACTAAGCCACTGCATCTCCATTTCAGATTCTTCATTTTTCTGTCTATGCTCTGCATCCAGATACCATATACATTTAGCCCAATATGAGAATAAACGTAGCGATACGTATCACACTAATCGAAATGAAAGCATGCATACGCTATAATAATATTTTGGTTCTAATTGTTGTCCAATAACTTAAACCTAAAATTATGTACAAAAATACACTAAGATTGAGAAAGACGAAGAAGAATTGAGGAGCAGAGGTAGAATTCGAAAAGGAGCCGTGGATATGTATTGTGTATTTACATGACTTTCAAACTGGAGATTTCCAAAACCAATTTAATCATCATGTACCTGAACCCATTTCAACCACTATCATGGCATGTAAGCATCTCCCCGTAATATCTCTGGAGCCAACTTCAACCGAAAAAAGGGCATGTTCTGCGAGGTGCAAGTAGCTAACGGAATCTCAGCGCTCAAAAGCTCAATGTACTTCAACACGAACATGCCACAATCGCCTCTGAAGCAAAACAAGAACTCGATCAATTCAAGTAATGACATTGTAACGTAATTGACAATTTCAAGTAATAAAATTAAATAAAAAGTTGTGCTCACTGATTAGATTGTTGTGGAACATCCACACGTTCTATTGGCCATGGACACCACCAATCTCTGCTGCAGTCGTTTGCGTAAACACCTTCTTCATAAAAGTCGATGGAGTTGAGAAGATTTGGAATCGTAATTGAAAGCGGGGCGAGTTCTTCCTTTAACATCTCATCTGGAATAAGTGAAACCATTGAATCGTATACTTTGATTTCACACTTAACCAGATCAATCATTAGAGCCACCCAATGCTTATACTTCGTCAACATACAAGGGGCATACACCTTATACGCGTTCTGCCAATCCAGCCCACACGCCGGAACCTTGCCATTTACAACGTTCACTAAACTGTTTCTAATTTTCCACCCAACCTGCTCTTTTTTTCTTTTATTATCCGCAAAGCAAGTATGGATGTGATTCTGTGAAATAGAAAACAATCAATGGTTAAACACCTCCACAAAGCAAGTATGGATAATTTGTAATTATGAACTGCACTTGGTCAAGGCCTATGACATACCATGAAAAATACATCGGTCATTGTCCAGTTCGATATTTGTACAACCTCCAAATCTTGTTGTCGCTTCCAGATGAGATACAACCCCAAATCAATGTGCTGCACATGTTTTTCTGGTCAATCTCATAATCTATGTACATTAAAACAAATGCATAATCAATTAAACTTACATCTCCTGTCAGCCAACCGTCAGCTTTTACGAGGGAAGCGAAGAATTCAATCTCAGCTTCCACGTGGCCAAATTGCATCACTAAACTGTGAATATAACAAAGTTTTAGATCACAACAATTTAAAAATATATACACTAATGCCTTCTATCTCAAAAAACAAGGGACTTACTTTGGGTTATGGCGCCATTCCCAACAAAATTTCAGCAATTTCACCATATCATCATGCGGAATCGCCTTCATTGGGTCTAACATCCGAAGTCGGGTTGTCTTTGGCACAGTTTTTTTCACCAATTCACTAGCTTCAAGGATCTTCCACATAGGAATAATCCTCTTCCTCTTTCGTAATTGGACCCCTTGTTCCACAGCTTTACCTTTATCATTCAACCAAACGTTCAACTCAGATAGCACAGCTGTAGGTTGATCCAAATCAATATCCCCGAGAGTAAACTCAACAGTTGTCCCCGCCGTGCTCTCGCCAATGTCATCACAAACCAAAACAACTTCATCACCCCCTTCCTCACATTCCTTTATTTGCACTTCCTTTTCCTCACTTCTCTTTCTTTTCACTTCCTTGCCCTCCCTTCTTTTTCTTTGCGGATCCTCTCCATCACTGATTTTTCTTGGCAGTTCCCCTCTGTCACTACTTTTTCTTTGCAGTTCCTCTCCCTCACTGTTTTTTCTTTTCACTTCCTCTCCCTCACTGCTCTTTCTTTGCAGTTCCTCTCCCTCATTGCTTCTTCTTTTCACTTTCCTCTCCCCCACTGCTCTTTCTTTGTAGTTCCTCTCCCTCATTGCTTCTTCTTTTCACTTCCTCTCCCTCACTGCTCTTTCTTTGCAGTTCCTCTCCCTCATTGCTTTTTCTTTTCACTTCCTCTCCCTCACTGCTCTTTCTTTGCAGTTCCTCTCCCTCATTGCTTTTTCTTTTCACTTCCTCTCCCTCACAGCTCTTTCTTTGCGCTTCCTCTCCCTTGCTGCTTTTTATTTTCACTTGCTCTCCCTCTCTTCTTTTCCTTTGCGCTTCCTCTACCTCACTTGGTTTTCTTTGCACTTCACCCCCTTCAATCCCCTCCTCGTCCTTTTCCTCTCCCTCATATCTGTTACTTGGCCCTTCATCCCATTCACTGTCATCCATTTCGTCAGATCCCTTAAATAGATGTGAGATGGCACAACGATTCGTCCTCTCTTTCAGTAAAGCTAGGTCCCTCCTTACGTCCTGCTCAAACTGAGGACCTAAACAGTGGTCCAAAAGTTTTTCCATCCGTATGACCTTTAACTCAAGGACGTCATTTTCCCGCTTTACTTGAAACAACTCGGACCTCAACAAGCTTACCAGCTTGTTCAACTCATCAAGATCAGCACATGAAGAAGGAATTGACTCTGCCGAGACAACAGCAGGGCGATCCTGTGGCCAACTCCAATATGATTGTCTCATTTCCTCTTCACTCGGACGTAGCGCCCGCAACTGAACTGACTGTTTCAGAATACAAACAATATTCATATTCAATCATTCTACTTAATAATTTCATTGAATCTTATAAACAGTTTCAAGGGCTGCAAACCAAACCTCTTTGCTCTGGAAAAAATAATTGTTCAACTTCCTCATCTCGGGCATAGACGTAGTCGTTCTCCATCTCAAAATACGCGGGACAACTGTTGGATCAACAACATTGCAGTAATTCAGGTCCACCATTCTATGAATTAATTCATATACCCAAATCTACACAATTCACAGGACAAAAGTCATTATTTAAGTTTTAAAGTTCACAAAGCATAACTGACATGAACATTATTACCATGTACCTGGAAAGCATACGTGAAACCTTTAAAACTCCACCCACCCCTTTGCACTTCACCATGCTTATGCTTCTTGCCCTTCTCATTTTTCCGGCTTGTTCCCGTTACCTTACTTTTCCCCTTCTCTCTTCCCTCTTCATTTTCAAAGTTTTTCATATACTTTGTTGGTGCAGAAAATAGACTGTCTTGGGTTTTGTCAAACGACACCGAACCCCACGGATACCTGTTGAACGCATCCAAGTCCTCTACAAGGGTCAGGTAATTTACATTGATATTCAAATGCTTGTCCCTTCCCAAAACCACTAACTCAGCAAAGTAAACAAGAGCTAGCTTGTAGACGTCATCTTTCTCTTTGCACCTCAAAAATGCTTCTTCTAAAGCATTACATGTAATTCCTTCGTCTATAAAATATCTTTTCTGAAGTCTAATTTCAGCACTTTCTCCACTGGAAACTTCAGGCACTTCCCCAAAATGAAGCCCCGAGATCAAACAGAAATCCTGACGAGTAAACTAAGCAACGTCGCACCCTATTAAGAAACTTAGTCCATCCAAGTCTTTCACACCCTGCCCCGCGACTCGACGCAACACAACTCCATGCACAATCTGCCCGCTAAACTGAATTTTGTCTATATTCAGAAGATGGCCAAAGCATGATGTCTTGAATTGTTCTAATTGTTCCGCACTCAACTTCGCTCGAATTGCAGCTATGGTTGAATTTGCATGTGAGCAGTTGTTCACCCGTGACGCATATGCCTCTGACTCTGGCCATACCAGCTGCACGTTGGATCCCATTTCCTAAAATACAAGATGAAATAACGTTAACACATATACTACCACCATGTATTTGCACAATCATATTGGTATTTAGTATTTACATAACTAGTCAACCAGACACATTACAAATTTTATGAAGTACATGCGCATAGGGATTACTGATCACAAGCTTTAACATCATCAAAGCAATATGACAAATTTTGTGCAAATACGTGTTAATGCAATGATTCTGTGAATTACAACCAATAGCATGTGTTTTATTTATGGATCCAAACTCCAATCAATGGTTGATGCATGAGTGAGTGTGAGTGCAATCTAGGCAAGTTCTGCACTTCACACACATGACAATTATTGTCATCTCATACACAACACAAAATAAATAAATAAATAAGAAAGATAGTGGAAGGAAGCAAAGCAAAGCATCTGCTCTGCTATCTGCTTGCTAAGCCATTGCCACATCCTTCTTTCTTTCTAGCTTTTTCTTCAGTCAGCCACTATGGTCATGGATCAACCTTTATTTCAAATGCTTTGCACTTTTATTCATGACTTTATTATTATATGTTCTCATTTTTCACAGGAAAATTTAGCAACAATGGAAATAATATTTATTTCAAAAAATATATATATTCTAGCGCCAGAGAGATAATCTGCACTCTGCACTGCTTCAAATGTGGAAGGTTTTGAGGGTCTCCTCCAATTCAACACCATTATCTTATTCATATCATTATTGACATGTTATTGACATGTTATTAACATGTTATTGACTTGATTTTCATTCATTTTTTAACATATACACAAGCAAAAATTAACATGCAAGTGAAGCACAAGGAAGAGATGCCAAATCCAACAACATTGATGGTACAAATTGGGGAAAACCTTTACTCTAACCCTAAACTCAAATTCCATAAATTACTCACCAAATGCTGGTTATTGAACAATCGCAAGGTGTCTGTGCGGGGTCTTTGTGGGGCTTTGCTCCACAAATGGAACCTATCACTTCCAACGAATACGGATTCTCTCCTTCCCCTTCGACTGCTTCGCCTCTTCACTGTTTCGGAATCCACGCCTTTGCCCCTTCCACTCAAAATATATACTTTTTCAGGGTTTAGAGAATGGAGTTGCGTTCAACCGTTGCCTTCAACCGTCGTTAATAGTTGCCTTCAACCTTTTCTCAGAGCTTAGTGGTTTCTCAGAGCTATGGGTTTTAGAGCGATGGGTTTTTTCTGTTCAAACTTCGAACTTGCCTCTTTTTTTAATTTTTGGGACCAACTTCAGGTGCTGGATATTAAATTCGGGTTTGGGTTCCTCACCTACCCGATTGCAAAACTTTATCTCAATTCTCCCTAGCCCTTAGATTGATCTGATGGCTATAAAGTGAACCCCTTATAACTTACCCCTTATAAGTTTCCACTCATTATAGTCTGAGCTAAATTTAAGGCCCTTATTTGAAATCCTCGGCCCATCGTGATGCACCTCTCGGCCCATCTGGACGCGAGCCCTCTCTTCGTCTTCTCAGCATGAAACTCCATCACTCTCTATTCCGTCGGTCTCTCTCTCCAGCTCTCTCTTCCGCTCTTTCGCTCACTTCGGCTATCTCTCTTTTCCTGCTCACCGCCTCTCCCTCCTCTTCGCGCTCTCCCTCCTACTTGCTCTCACTTACATCTACAACGTGGTAGCTCTCTTGGATCGAGGAGGTGGTCGCTCTCTCTCAGCTCAGGTAGACAGTTCTCCCTCCTTTTTCTCTATTTAATATTAGCTTGGTAAATTTGATGAATTTTTTAAATTTGCATTTTGGGTTTGATTAAGATGGTGGGTTGAATATGAAGTTGAACTTTCATTCAAGTGGGAAATTCTGGATTTGGTTTTATTGATAAGGCTGAAATTTGCATTACACATTTACCATGAGAAGCAAAACAAAAAAGGCTGGGATCTCTTAAAACTATGTTTAGATTTAGCTTCTTCAAATGATCAATGCAACTTTTGATAAAAAAATAAAAATAAAAATCAGTGCAACTTCCTTGAGCAGAGTTTGGTTTCTGATCAATCAGTGTGGTGCAATAGTCTAGTGGAAGTCCAGTCGTGCCATTTTGATCTTAGCCTACTGTATTTATATCTTAGAGTGGAACTCATGAGTTTTCAAATATGTTCTGGGGTTCTACAACCTTGATTTAGAACCTGAAAATGCCATTTAATATGATGCAACTGGAGAGCATATATAAAAAAAAAACAAGAAAACCTTTTTAATTTTGTAATTTGGACAGCAGTACCATTCAGGTCAGTGAGGTATGGCGGCAGTGTCTATGCGTAGCAGGAGTAGAAGTACAGAGCTTTCGCCAGAGGAAGAAAGGATTTTGATAAGAGACATTGCTTTGGCTGCTGAAGCTAATTCCAAAGAGGGTGACATCTTCTACTTGCTTACTCAGAGGTTTGAACTTTGTGTCTTGTTTGTCTAAACATAATATTATTTTTCCTTAATAGCATGCTGCATTTGATTATTACTTTTTTAAATTATCAGAAATTTGTTCTTCTTTGTGAAATGTTCATGTTTCAGTGTTTTTTAAATTGGTTTTTGTTAAAAGAAAAATCTTGGTTTGCTGCAAAAGGGGCTGTAAATTCATATGTTCTAATGAATGCTTTTGTTTTATGGGCTCATATTGAATATGAAAATTGCTTCTAATGTCTTTTTAATTGGTTCCCAATATAGATGGTGGCAACATTGGATAGATTATGTGAACCAGGACCAACCCAATAACCCAAATGATGTATCCTTTGTGTCAGAGCATTATGATTCGGCTGGTTCCAGTACCTTGAAGAGGCCTGCTGGTATTGATAATTCTGACTTAATATATGATGCAGCATCAGCGGATACCAATTCAGGCATTGACATACATGATACTTTACTAGAAGGCCGTGATTATGTGTTGCTGCCACAAGAAGTTTGGAACCAATTGCATACATGGTGTGGAAATGTCATGCCTTTCTTTGTTATCCCTACCACTCTGGAAATTTGTATTCACATAGATGTTATTGTACACACACACACGCACGCACACACACACACACACACATATATATATCTATGTAATTGTAATGTGTTCAGATGTGGGAAATATTACTAGACTTCTGGTTGATGTCATTTTGTTTACTAGGAAATGATGAGAAAGGTATTGCATCATGCCTTATATAAGCAAACTCAGAAGTAATACTGAGACACCACTAATTGAATTGAATGAATTGTATTCTAGAGATTTGTTTCTTTCCTTTTTTTTATTGTTGCAATGCAAACAGTTGATTGAGAAAAATGAACATTTTCTGAATAAACCATCCTTCTGTAAAATCCCTTTAGATTTGCATCAGTGACCATACTGCATATACATACTTTGGATTGGAAGGAATAATGAAGACTGTACTATCTCTCCTTACTCTTAAATGATTACCCTTGTGAACTGAAGTCAAGTTTCTTCTCTGTGTTTTCGATCTGTTGGATTTAGTCAATTTCTAAGTGTGGTTGGAGGAGAATGTTTAGTCTAGAGTATTCCCTGTAAAAAAAAAAAATTTAGGTGTAGACTACATGTGCTGTATTCCTGCAACATGAAGTGTAAATAGAATTAATAGTGTTTGCTGGTTATAGGTATGGTGGTGGTCCAACATTGCCAAGGAAAGTGATTAGTTCAGGTCTTTCTCAGACGGAGATGGCAGTAGAAGTGTACCCTCTGCGTCTTCAATTACTTGTGATGCCAAAAGGTGACCGCTCTATTATAAGAATAAGCAAGAAGGTAAAATAGGCAGGTCTTGATATACCACTTTCTTCAGTGGCAATTGTGCTTCTTTAGTAAGGTCTTACTAAGTATATGCTGATTTATTTATTTATTTAGTTAACCTGAATATTGAAATATTTTGGGCAGGAAACCATTGCAGAACTTCACAGAAGTGCTTGTGATATCTTTGATCTTAGCATGGAACAAGTAAAAGTTTCCTATGACTCTGCTACTACTGCATCTAGTTTCAGTGTCTTTATTTTAAATCTTTTATTCAGCAGCTCATTTACTCCAGCTATTTTGTTACTTAAGAGTTTCCTCACCTGAAGGTATGCATTTGGGATTACTATGGCCGCCGGAAACATGCACTGATGAACGACATGGATAAAACACTTGATGATGCCAATATACAGATGGATCAGGATGTGAGTCTTAGTTTGTTCCACCACTTTATTAGAACCACTGTGCAAAATTCTGCTTTAGCATAGGGCTTCATAATTTTCATATGATGGTACATAGGACCTTTCATACGTTCATGTTCTGATTTAAGGCTACAGTTCCATAAAGATGTTTCTTTATCTTGGAATCTTGAACATATTACTCCTTTTGCATGATATCATCGGAAGATTCCTATATTCATAACTAGGTTATGGGTGTTTAAGTTTGAGTTGAAGTTTGCTTCAAAGCATCAAGTATGGATATATTGCTTTTATGTTGCTATGCACCAGAAACAGAATGTTTAATATTATTCTTTACCCTGTTGGTTTACAAAAGCATCTGTTTTGTTTGCACACTTTTTCTTTAAGAGGTATGTTGCCAGATCATGAGCCTCTATATTTAGGATTGGTGCATTGATGTGCATTTTGACAAATCTTGACCATTCGATTAATCTGATGGAATTAAATCAGTACATGTAAGATCAGAATAAAACTCTCCGTTTTCACCTTACCACAATTCCATCTCTCTTCCTGTCTCTTTTCCCTTCCCACAAGTCATCTTTCCACCTCTTCCGTAAAATCACAAAAACTTTACACAGCTGTGTGGTTTGATAGTATCCAAATATCTACTATCTTTTATCCTAAAAGTATAACAGGATCCATAATATGTATGGATGGATGATGGCGTCAAAGGCCTACTCTGGAAGCCTACTCTGGAAGTCTATAATTTTTTTTAATTCTTGGGTTGATGACATTAGTGAATCCTACTAATTCTGTCTTCCTGTCAGATTCAATTGAAGAACACGACACCCATGTTCTTTTCTTCTTTTATTTTTTTAAAATTTTAATTTTAATTTTTATGAAGAACACCCATTTCCATAACAACCACTCTAATCTTTCTTAAGAAGAAGGCAAATGGGATATTGTTTATGGGAATCAAATTCTAAATTTGGATACTTATGAAACAGCGGCTGTAGCTATTTAACTACTTGACATTTTGGAGAATAGAGGGGAAGACTACTAGATAGAAGGGAGAAGAGACTGACATTGGAATGGGTTAGGGCTAAGGTGCAAAAAGAGAGTTTTATTCTTATCTGACGTGGACTGATTAATTCCATTAGGCTCCATTTGGGTGGAAGTGGGCTCCATTTGGATGGAAGTGGGCTTGACTTGGATGGAAGTATTTGAAAGAAATGATTTGGATTCGACAACAAAGCTAAATTTGCTAAAGAAAAATTAGAAAACATTGGATTGTATGTATGTGAAAT